>JAMQCK010000559.1:0-19992 GCA_024196135.1 Pleurotus ostreatus/Saccharomyces cerevisiae fusant | reverse complement strand
TTTCGGCATTCGCCGAATGATTCGTGAGCGTGACTTCTCGGACAGTTCAACCTTGTTGTTCCAAACCATCATCGGACTTTGCCCGGATGATGAGAGCAAACAAAATTGCAGCTCGAGCGAAAGAGGAATCGCCTTCGGTAATGCTCCAGTACCCGACCGACGCACGGCAGGCCCGGATGCATCAGAGAACCATGCAAGACGCTCGCCGAAGGCACGGCGGGTCTGTACACAATGTTTCATCAGAGCGACCTTACTTCCCAATTCTGGCACAAAGGCATCGCGCAGGTATATAGGGAGCCGCGGGCGGGCGTCTCACTATTACCAGAACTCCCCCTCTATCTCTCTTCTTTCTTTCTTTCTGACAACTATCCTCCTTCCTTCCCTCTCACGTCTCTGCTCAACATGACCAAAACCAATGCAAGTCGTGGAGAGAAGGCCGCCCCTCCATTGGTTAGTTGGTAGACGTAGCGCTCACGGAGACCATGCATGCTAACATGTTGGGCAACAGCGAGAGACTGCCCAATCAGGGTCGGACAGCTCGCGTCTCGCCCGAGGCGGCTCACGCAGGCCTTCAGCCGACTTACGAGAAATAGCAGTCGACTCGCGCGGGCCGCGGGTCGGCCCAGGCAATCCACAAGAGAACCCTCGCGACTCGCGCAGGACGCCAGTCAACGCACGTCCCATCCGACCAATTCCGCGCCGAATGTCGCAACCGGACACCGCTGGACTCCCTCGAGAGCTCGCCGGACGGCTCTCCCCTATTTCTCCCTGGGCACCTCCTCCTACTTCCGGTGCTCCTCCTCCTCCTCCGGCTGCTCCTCGCTCGAATAGAGCGCATACCCCTCTGCCTAGATCATCTCTCCCTCCCTTCGGACCACCTATTCCCCCGCTCGGACCGCCGCCCTGTCTGCCTAGAGCGCTGCAGTCCCTGTCCGAGCCGCCTCCCCCTCCTCCTTACTCTGATCGAGCGTCATACAACGGTCGGAAAAGGATCCCGCCCGGAGTCAACATAGGGCCTGCCCAATCCTCCCGATATGACATGCCCATCCGACATGCGCCGCAGACGGCGTTGGGCCCGCGTCAGCCTCCAGCCCTTCCTCAACAGCCGTCAGCTCCTCCGCAACGAGGATCGCTGAATTCCCGTCGTCGTGGCTCTCTTAACATTCCGCGTCGTGGCTCTCTCAAAGCCCCGCATCGCGGTTCGGTTCCCTCTCTGGGTCGCGGCTCGCACCGCTCCGCCCGTCCTAGTCCGCCGTTTCCTCGTGACCAGACACTCCTTCTCCACGAGACGAATGCTTCCCCACGGGCAGCGTCCTCCAGCTTGACAGACACCCCTGGTTCGGAACCGTCTCGCGCGCCGCCCGCCTTCGAGGACAGTACGACGGAGTTCACCAGGGCGGATCGGCTCGCCGCCTTCGAGCAGAACCCATTCGATTTCTATGAAGTCGGGACATACCTAGCCCGCAATGCGCCAAGACGAGGGGAGGCCAACGGCTACGACGAGTCCACCGGAAGGCGTAGCAGTGCGCAAGTCGAGGGGCCGTCGGTCGAATCCTACGATGCGACAGTGAAGCGCGAGCCCGAGGAAGGGTCGATCCTGAATGCGTGGCGGGAGGAGCCGGGGTACGAGGCAGGTGAGATGGAGGGGCAAGAGGATCCGGCCTTGGGGGAGGAAAGCGAGGATCTTCTGAAAGAAGACTCGCAGAATGAGGGCGAGCTTCCGTCCTCCGTGCCCATATGGGAGGACGAGCTCGACTACGCTGAGTCGGACTAGCCATCGACTACTCCTTCCGTTGCGATTTTCTTCGCATTCACCATCCTTCCATTGACTTACGACTTCACGACACCGACGACAGCACACGAGTCGTGACCTTACACACTTCTCTTACTCTTGGAACTTACTTGCCTTATTATACAGTATCTCTCTCCTTAACACACTTAGGGCTCACTTGCTCTCTTCTCCGACGAATAGGCAGACCATCCTTTCCGTACAATGTGCACCGAAAATCCAACGAACATAATGAGGAAGATCCCGCGACTTCGGCATTTGCCGAGTCACGGCCGTGACTGCTCGCCAGCCACACTTTGAACGTTGTCCCGAACCACCATCATACATACATCGTTGCGTCTACATGATCACAAGACCAGAAGTTATCGACAGAGTCGCAGGAAAGAGGGACTGGTATCTGCGAAGCCCAGTAATCGGACCACGCGTAGCAGGTGCAGCGAAAGAACCATGCAAGAGGCGCCAAGGCACGCGACGGCAAGCATAACGTTTCAAACCGGACCTCCCAATCCGGGCACAAAGGCATCGATCAAGGAGGTATATAGAGGGCCGTGCGCGGGCGTCTTTTGCAGCCCAGAACCCTCACCTACCACTCTTCTTTTTCTTCAACGACCACCCTTCTTCTCCCTTCCCTTTTTCACGCTATCGACATGTCAATTATAGTGAACGAAAGTAACGAAAGTGTCGCAAAACGAATCAAGAGGGTGAGTTGATGTCGTTAGCTCGAACACACTTACTGTCATCTGCATCGACTCAACTGGCTACAGACAACCCTCGAAACGCTCCCATACGACAAATGGCCACAAGAACTGAAGGACGAGGTCATGCTCAAGCCCGCGAACATCGATCTGGAACTAGAGGTGTACGACCTCAGGCTCTGGGATGATGGCTTAGTGGTCTTTCGCAATAAAGCATGTTTTCATCCTGAATGCGACGGTAAACCGGTAGAGGACCCCAACCAGCACGTGCGCCAGCACATGAGTAATCCTGAGACGCGGGCGCGTTAGCGAGTGTCTGGTTCCTACTCAATGAGGTGATACTAACTTGATTAAGTGCGAGGTATGAATGCCCGATATGCGCCCTTACCTACAAGTCCTTAGGGCAGTTGAAAATCCACATCAACGCCAACCAGTGAGGCTCTTTGTCGTCCTTCTTCATCAATGCATGCACATCCTCACCAATGCATTATTTAGTACGCACGAAGAAAGCTGGACGTGTCCGCGTCCGGGTTGCGACACTGTCGTGTACGGCAGCGCCCTTCTCAAGCAGCACGAACGGTTACAACATGCGTCGGCTGCGAAGTCCGCATTGCATGCGGTAAATCAAGGGGAGGGAGCAGGCAACGGAGCGACCCCGCAAGGCGACTCGTCTTCTACAGTGCCCGAAGTCACCTTGGGAAAGCGGCGCAAGAGGTCGATCGGGGAGGACGAGCGCCAAGGCAGACTCAAATCGCGGAGGACAGATGGCGTCTTGCAGGCTGACTCGCGCGAGTCTTCGGTCGAGTCTGGTGGAGGATCAATTAGATTTCCAGAAATACCGCTTGCCTGGCAGGTCGTGGCGCAGTCCGCCTCGCGGAAAGGGTCACAGGATGCGGGGCTAGTGGAGCTACCCGACAATGGCGGCGCGCCAGCTACTGCCAGGCCTGCCTCGTCGTCCTCTGTGCCCGAGTCTACGACTCCCTTGCAAGAGTGTCCGTTGACGCCACTCGCACCGCCCGAGGCGCTCGTCGATACCATCAGCAACGTTGCCTCTTGGCCCGAACTTGACTGGGGGCAGATCGAGCCGCTTGTCCCTCCCGAGCCGCCAGCCGACTTTCCAATTGCGTCCCCGCCGCCGGGAAATCCATCTCAGCCGGCAGCATCTTCGCTCGTACACAATACTCCAGTCGCTCCGCCTACCGACTCCTTCACCATTCCCTGGGAAGACCTCCCCATCGATCTCGGAGACATGTCGCTTGCAGCTCCCGCGGAATGCAGCCGTTCCTCGGAATCAGCGCTCGTTCCGTCTGCGCCGCCCCGGGCTCTCGATGCCACCGTCGACGGAGAGCAGCCGACTCTCCCGGACGACGGCTCGTCGGTTCACCCTCTCGACGAATGGTGGGTCAACGCTCTTTGTGATCCGCTCATGTCCATATCAGAGTTGCCGAGCTCGATATTCTCCCTCGAGACGATGCAGCCGAGTTCGACAGGGAACGGCGCCTCTGGATCTTCGAGCTTGACCCCCATCGGAACCTTCGACGTCTGCTCCCGAGCTGCTGCTCGACAAGATGCTGCTGCCCGAGGAGGGGCGAGCTGATGATAATCCATGCGAAGAAGAGTGCAATCTTTCCGTCAAGAGCGCACTAAAGGCAAGGAGGAGTACGAGCTGGACCCGCTCAAAGGGCGGAGGTCGATGCCGAGCCGCGGGACGAGCTCGAGCCGTCTGACCCTCGGGCTACCCTTCGAAACCGCTTTCCAGGTCATAAATCTCTCGCAATTACGATCTTTTATCAAGCTTTTCAAACGACAACGCCCAACTACGATACGATTCGCGAGCCTATCGCACCTAGTAATGTCTACCTTCACCTATAATCCCCCTATCTCTCTTCCATATACTTATTACGCACACTCTTCTCCTTCCGTACCGCATGCATCTCGCTACATCTCACACTCCTTACACCCGTTCGCATCGATTGCAACACATTTCTTTCTGCATTGAGGATTTGTGTTGGCTTGTCTCGGCACATTTAAGGCCAACTCGTCAAAGAAGCTGGCATCTACAGTACCAAAAGGCTCATTGTTGTCGGTTCAGCCACGCTTCAAGGCCGCATCAGCGTACCACGCCGTGTCGCGGTGAAGTCGAACTTCATGAGCGCGGCCCAGTTTCAAGATCACGTGTATCTCACGGATAGGTCACGTGCTGCGTCGTTCAACTTCGCGTGCCCGAAGGGGAGCGCAACATCGAGGCATTAATCATTCACAGATTATGTAGAGTCCTTCAAAATGACAAGGATGGGCTACGCACACTGACCTGCACTCTCGTCCAGTACCGCTCTTCGCATGCAGAAGGCCGGTGTTCGGTCACGGACAAACTGATGCTCCAAAAGGCGGGCGCGCATCTCCGTTGATATTACTTCCCGTAGATAAGAATAATGCTAGAAAGAAAGGACGACTAAGAACGGACTTCCGAAATTCTATTTACAAACCTGCCAACTCAATACACCACCGTAGCATTCCCCGCCTCCGGCCACGGTATCGAGATTGACCCCTCCAGCCCCGCTGCCCACCAGAGCGTCTTTATCGGCGAGCTCGGCAGCGCAGCACTCCTCGGCCTCCCCGCGTCCGTCATCACATCCATCAAGAATGGCACGCTGACGGAGAACCACAACACCGTCCACACGTACCCCAGCGCGCGCGTCGCCTTGCTCTCCTTCACGCCCACCTCCCGCGCGAGTGCAATGACGTGGTCCTCGAGCATGATTGCAATGACCTGCGCGAGGAAGAAGACAGTCGAGCGGCCGAAGGTCTGCCCGATCATGCGGTCGCCCCAGTTGTGGATCATGCCCGAGGCGAGGAAGCCGACGAAGAGCTGGGTGTAGCGCGAGGCGAAGGTGCCGGGCGCAAAGCCCAAGGACCGTGCGGCGGTCTTGCCGAAGCATGAGACAAACTGAGCTGACTTAGCTGACGAGCGCAATAAAAAGACAAGGATCACTTACGCGGCGGAATAGCTGATGCCAAACACGTCTATTAGCGAGGTCAGTGATGGTACATCTTAGCAGTCAAATGGCGCACCCCCACGTCCGTCGAACGGTGTAGGCGTCGGCCCAGCTTCCGCACATACGAGGCCAGAATCGCGGCTCCGACCATCCAGCGCCCACGAAGAGCATAGCGGCCAAACAATAGACAATCTGGAAATTCGACCACACATTGATCGCCCAGAAGATTGCGGTCAAGCTTTGGAAGACGAAGCCCTGCGTGCGAATGGATAGCCCTTCCGCCGCGCGGGTCGACATAACCGGGTTGCTCGTCACATAGATATCGACGAGGTCGGCGAGGAAGAGGAAGAGGGCCATGTCACGCAACGCGCCGGCGAAGAACTCGCTGCGAGATCGGCTCTTGGGGATCGGCGGGAGGTTGGCAATCTTCCGAAGAACATCAGCGGGGCCATCATACAATGTGCAGCGGGAGCGTACCTCGTAATTCCATCCTACCCCGCGTACGGCACTCGCAAGACAAGTCGCCCACCAGACGCGCTGCCAGAAAGGCATGTCTTTAGCGGCCTGCTTATCGTATACGTGCCGCGTCCCGTCCGTCAACGCGTCGGTGAAGAAGTAGAAGTGCAGGCAGTGCATGAGAGGTAAGGAGTACAAGAAGCAAGCGATGGCGTAGTCCATCATAGGATCGCCAAGCGAGATTGTGTATGTGCCAGTCACCCACCAGGCCATCCATACCTGCGCGGCCAAAATGGCGGCGCGAATGGCAGTCGGCGGGTGCGTAGCGATAACGAACGGAAGGGGGACCAGTACCCCAAGGCAAGGGAGTATAAACGCGACGGGGTTGTTCTCTCGACCGTCCGACATGGTAGGATAGGTGAAAGAGGGGGATGTACGCGCCTTTGCCGAGACTCCTCGAATTTATGAATCGAGAATCGCGAGCGAGGTCAGCCCCCATCGCGAGAACGGCCGACATGTGCTGTCGAAGGCGGCCTACGACCCGGCAAACAGGGTATAGGCGGGAAGCGCAATAGAGTACCCATGAGAACATCAGAAAGAAGGGTACATGATTTGGCTTGCTGTGGGCGCTCCCCGTCTGTTCGGATTTCCAAATGTGTCCTAACCAGGTCCCGGTCCCGGTGGCCGCACTGCACATTGTCAAAGTGCAATCAACCAAGGTAGCAACGACACCTAGATTCTATTGAGTGATTCCCAAGCACATTGTCCTGCGGCATCCCATGGGCTTGACCCGCGAGCTTCGCCGAAGTAAACGTCGTGCAAAAAAGAAACGATGATTGCGAAGACGAACCGCGGGACTGCGCAAATGACCGCCGCTCGCAGCCGAATCCCGCGAGAAAATTCGGCATCTCGGCGCGTCCAAACTCGCCAGCTCATCCCTTCTTCATCTTCGACTTGCACCAATCTTCCTGATTCTTCCGCGGTCCCCGCAAACTTGTTCTCCTCGTCCTTTCAGTCGATAGCCAGAGGCTGCCTTTCGGACTCTGTAGCGACGCGGGCGGAACAAGCTCGGACTCCACGTATACGCGGCAAGTCATGGGGAAGAATGCCGTCTTCAATAACGAAGGCCCCTTGATTCAGCCTGCTTTCACGCGCCTTTCCGACGCTCATAGAATTTCTGGACGTCGATACAGAGTCGCCATGTGTACATCTGCGAACGAGTAGATGCTCTTCACGCCGCTTTTCTCCAGCCCCAAGAATATTTTCTGCGCCTTAGGCCGCCTTGAAGTGCCTGAGCAGGGCTTTCCGTCGGCTGATTGCCTACTTACCAAACTGGGGACCCTTGTAGTGAATTCATTATGGACCCTGCACTTACCTCAGAGAACCATGCGGTCCCGTGCGCACGCTTCGTTGTCCAGCCCGCGCGCGGCGCAGATGGGCGCGTCTCTATTCATACCTCCGATGCTTCTCACGCACAGTATACAACTCCGTCGCCCTGGGCTTCCCCATCGCCTCACCATTGACTCCACGCGCCGTATATCAGCGAGCAGGCGGGCGAAGCTGACACCCTCGGTCGCTTCTCTCCTTCTCCCTCACCTATGGCCGACCCAGCTCAGCAAGTCCCTCCTTCGCCAGATGCCATCGCGCAGATGTTCAAGGGCTAGTAAGTTTGCGACTTACACTGTCTCTAGCGAGTTGCTGACGTCCGGTCCCCGTTCTCTAGTAATGGGCCCTTTGTATGTCGGCCCTTCGGATTGCTGGAGTACGCGCACTGACAATCATCCTTTTTATTAGCTGGTGGCAGTACAGATCGGGTATCTGCTCTATGGCTTCTATCTTGCGCAGCTAAGTACGTGTCGCGTCTTTGCTTCTTGAAGATCGCGCCCCGCTCACACTTTCGCTCTAGACACCTACTTCAACGACCATGCCGCGTCAGACGCTTGGTACAAGTGGCTAGGCGCGTTTAATTTTCTTCTCCGGGGAGTTATTTATTTATGCGTATTCCAGTCATTGCTGTCACCTGCATGTGCGGCCTGCACTTGGGCTTTGGAACGGGCGCATCATGGGGTGTGCTCGTCGAGGGATGGGGTAACCCAGTCGTCTGGCAGAAAACGCCTTGGGAGGCGTCCATGCTCCCCTTCACGACCGGCCTCAGTGTGTTCAACCCCAATTTCTTACCCTCAATATCGTTCCCTGACATGTCGTCCAGCGGCCTTCCTCGTACAAACCTTTTTCGCCGGGTACGAACATGACGAATTTTCTGATGCCGTCCTCGTATCCTGACACACCGCAGCCGAATCGTCCTCATCCAACGGGATCTGGTCGGCAAAGCCCTCGCTGCCCTGGTCGCCGTCGTAAGTCGCGCCCTCCACCTATCCGCGCCTATCGCCTGACCACGCCGCCAAGACCGCCCTCCTCGCCCTCGCTGGCGCTTTGGGCCAGATGATAGAGGTAAGCCAGCTAACCACGCCATCCCCGCTTCTCAGTATACTCGTCACTTCAATAACCCCGAACCCCGCGCCAGTTCCTCACCGCCGGCTCGAACGCGCTTGACATCGCGCACCTCCAGCTCATCACCCGCGTACGTACTCCAGCCCCTCCCCAACCGCCGCCTTCCTGATTATCGTCGCATACAGCTCTGGTCTATATCAAGTGTGGCCTGTGACGTCCTGATCGCCGTCATCATGATTGGCATTGTGAGCTAGTCAAAGAAGCCATCCATGTCGGGGATAAGGACTGACCGTACTTCGCAGCTGGCGCGCACCCGGCAGCGCACGGTCTTTCGCTCAACGCGGGACACCATCAAGCGGCTCATCTTCCAGTCCATCGAGACCGGGACGGTCACCGCCGTCTTCATGGTCCTCCTCCTCGTCTGCTACGAGACCATGCAAAAGGAGAACACGACCTACCTCGTCTGGTGCGTGTCGTCCTCTCCTTCCCGCCGATCCCGAGTCAACCTTGACCTTTGACTGACGCGGACGCTCACAGGGAGTACTCTCTCCCGCCGCTATACGGGAACGTCATGCTATTCGTGCTCAACGCGCGCCAGAGCTTGCGCAAGGACACCATCAAGTACGACACTAGCATGAGTGGTACGCCCACCATCGGCGGGTCCGGGCGCTCGCAACCTGCGGTCAAGGTCGACACCGACGTCGTCGCGCGCTACGACCTTGACCTTGAGAGCAACAACTTGGGCAGGGATGGTTATGCGGTAGGTGCTTCTTTCGTCACCTGCCTCCTCGTAGACGCTAATGAGACGGGCAGGATAGCAAAAATATCCCGATGCACAGCATGTAGAGGTCGCGAAGTAGTTCCCTACGACCGCCCTAGGACGGGTGGCTTGTACTATAGACATCGGATACGCTGCTTGTGATTATCAGTACATTGGTGATTTTGCTTGGATTGTCGCGTTGTCGGCTAACATAATATAATCGGGCTTTTTGTCCACACTCCTTTACTACTACCTTCATGGCGAGACCGCTGGACGCCCGGTCAGAGGTACATACTGCAGATCATTAGCGACGTCCTCGATGTCAAAGAAAGGAATACTGTCTACCTGCACCGGCATGACTTGGCTCTGTGTCACCTTGCCATTTTCGTCCTTGTCGATGTGCATGATGTACTGCGCGTCCACGCCGACTGGAATGAACATGCGTCCAGGCGATGCGAGTTGGTCGACGAGCGGCTGCGGCAGCTCAGGCGCCGCCGCACCGACATGTATAGCGTGGTACGGTCCGCCTGCTGCGTATCCTATATGCTGTCAGTATCCAGCTTTTCGATAACGGGCTGATTTCGTCTCACCTTGTCTGCCGTCCCCCACAATCACTTCGATAAGCTTGCTCTCCAAAGCATCGCCGAGTCCATCCTTCTTCAGATTCTCTACCGAGAACTGAACGAGCTCGGGTACGTGCTCGATGCCCACAACCTTTCCGGGTCTAGATGGATCCTCGTTCGCAAGATGGTATAGTACGGCGGTCAGGTAGCCAGAGCCACTACCGACATCGAGGATGCGCGCGCCGGGCTTGATGTACGGCAAGAGGTGCTCTGACGCGTATGCGTGCTGTGGGCGAGGGCGTTCAAAAATGAGAAAAAGAGACGCATAGGGGATTTCTCACCATATGGGGCGCGCTAATCGTTGCATCGTACCTGATGGACCTACCGCGACGGCGTCAGTGTCCTATTGACTGGAATGAAGCGTCGAAGCGCACTGTGGCCTATCTTCGTAAGCCTTGCTCTTATCTAGGACGTAGTTCGCGCGGTCAACTTTCTTCATCGCCTGCATAGGAAGGTCAGGATTTATTTGTTGGCCATGCTTGAACATCGAACTTACATTGATGACCCGGTCCGCTTCGATGATCCCATTGCATGCCATATTCGAGATCAACTCCACGTTTGTCTTTCCGTGGCTTCGCCATGCCATACTGTCAGGTAGATTATCTGATCTCAAGGATACGATGGTGGTTGGAAGCAAGCAGGATATGCAGCCATTCGAATCAGGACAAGGACAGGCCAGTGACGCAATCAAGTCGGCAATTCGCGAGGTCACGCTATCTACGAGGACGGCCCTCTGAGCCTTTGAATTCTCAACCTATGCCCGGCGCTTCAAATAATGTCAGCCTCACAGATGGCAATGGAAGTCAATGAACATGATGAAGGGAAGGAGAAAAGCTTCCGCGATGGCCAAATATTTGGTACCCAAAGCCGCTGATTGCCGGCGGCAGAGCACGTGGTGAAGTTCAATTTCTGTGACTTGCTTCCAGAAGTGACTCAGCGCTTTACAACTCTCCACCCACCACCATGACCTCCTCCGCGGAATTTATAGCAAAAGAGGCGAAGGCAGCCTTCTCTGCCTCGCAGATGCTGCCCACCAGCGAGCGCATCCTGGCATTGGATGCTATCAAGGCCGAGCTTGAGGCCAAGAAGGATAGCATCCTCGCGGCTAACCGGGAGGATTTGAAGGTAAGTCACCCAGTCCATCGCCCTATCATGGAATTTTCTCCAACTGGCATGCTCTTATAGGCCGCCCAAATTGAAGTCGACGCTGGACGCATGTCCGACGCCCTTCTCAAGCGCCTCGACCTCGGCAAAGGCGATAAATGGGACTCCATGCTTCAAGGTATATCAGATGTTGCTTCGCTGCCGGATCCGACAGGGAAAGTCTCATATGCTCGCGAACTCGACGACGGTTTGGATCTTTATCGCGTATCGTGCCCCATCGGTGTTCTGCTCGTCATATTCGAGGCACGGCCGGAAGTGGTAGTCAATATCGCCGCATTGGCCATAAAATCAGGTAAGCGAAATCGTCCATGGTTCTCTTACTTACTATGCAAACAAATTTCCCCTGCGTCCTATCAGGCTTTATTTACTAACGAAAATGATCTGTCACACAGGAAACGCTGCTATCCTGAAGGGTGGCAAAGAATCAAACAGGACCGCCGAGTTGCTCTCCCAGGCCATCTCCGCCGGACTTGCTAAGACGCAGCTACCGGCGACGTATATCCAGACCATACAGACGCGAGCGGAAGTCTCCTCCCTGCTCGCTCTGGACACCTACATCGACCTGGTCATCCCGCGCGGCAGCAACGCGCTGGTGCGCAACATACAAAACAACACCCGCATCCCTGTCATGGGTCACGCCGACGGCATCTGCTCCGCATTCCTCGACGAATCGGCCGACCCCGAGAAGGCGGTCAAGGTCGTCCTGGACTCCAAGGTGAATCTCACAACTCCCCTCACACGCCGTGAACCAACACTAATCGCACCACTTAGACAAACTACCCCGCCGCCTGCAACGCCCTCGAGACCCTCCTCGTCCACGAATCGCTCCTCCCCACCCTCTGGCCCACCGTCGCCCGCGCCCTCCTCGCCGCCAACGTCCACCTCCAATGCGACCCGGCCACCCTCGCCGCCCTCACCTCCCTCCCCTTCCCGCCCGCCAACCTCGCCACGCACACCACCCCCGCGACCCCCGCCTCCTTCACCACCGAGCACCTCTCCCTCACGCTCTCTGTGCGCGCGCTCCCCTCCCTCCCCGCCGCCATCGCGCACATCAACGCGCACGGGTCGCACCACACGGACGTGATCGTGACGGAGGACCAGGAGTCGGCGAGCGCGTTCTGCCGCGGCGTGGACAGCGCGGGCGTGTTTGTGAACGCGAGCTCGCGCTTCGCGGACGGGTTTCGGTACGGGTTCGGGACGGAGGTGGGGATTAGCACGGGCAAGATGCATGCGAGGGGGCCGGTGGGGCTGGAGGGGTTGGTGACGTACAAGTATGTGTTGAAGGGGAAGGGAGACGTCGTTGGCGACTATGGCGCGGGGAAGAAGGCGTTCACGCACAAAAAGATTGAGGGCGCGACCGCGCCTTACTGAGCGGCTGGTGAAAGCGCTTCATCGACTAAGCGAATGTACCAGTACTAATTGTAGCACTTCGTCTCATCGATTGGCGACACCCTATACGACCCAGTCAACAAACCCAAACCTACAAGGATATCAAGATCCCATAGACCGAAGCTAAAATAGCAGTCAGACCCCTACACCGCTCACGCCTTCAGTTCGCTCCCATACTGCCCATTGTCATACCTTACACTCGCAGGCCTCGAGTCGACGACCTCGCTCTCGCCCACCCTTCCTCCCTTCTCCGCGTCACCCTCGCTGGCGCTCTCCACGTCTCCCGCCCTAGCCTTGTCACCATCGTGCGGTCCGTCTTCGACATAGACCTCCGGCTTCTCGAAGTGCGAGCCATGATTCTCGGGGCCGATCTGGGAGAGAGCGTTAGATTGGTGGTCTTTCGAGCAAGGTATCCAATCCACTCACAATCGTAATCAGAACCACGAACGCAGCGACCACGCCAATCAGGATCCCCTGCACCTTCGCATAGTCGGGAATATCGACCGGCTGCCCGTCCTTAATGACGAGCGTGCCGTCGGGGTTCTTGAGCGTGGTGCGCTGGTGATCACCGCCCGTGGCCTCGATTTGTGCGGAGGCCGAGGAGACCATCTGAGATGGGAAGCCGTGAGTAGTTGCATTGGATGGAAAGGTAAGAAGGGAATGCGAGAGGATATCGAGAGAAAGAGAGCAACGCACATTACCCAGCTGATACGCCACCCCCGGGAACGTCGCCCTGAACGCCGGCGGCGACATCTCTGCCAGCTGGATCGGGATCTATGGTTTATCGGATCAATTTCCTGCGTCGAGATCGTGAGCGACAACAAGCAAGCACTCACCACGCCCCACGCCCCCTGCACGCCAAACTGCACACAGAATGCGCCGGCCGCGAGCGCGCTGAAGCCGCTGGGCAAGATCCAGAGCGGAATGAACGCCGCGAGGAGGCAGACGAAGGTGACGATGGTGAGGCGGCGGCCGAGGTATTGCGAGAGGAAGCCGGCGAGGACCCCGCCGGCGATGGCGCCCTAGGAGTTCGTTAGTGGACTGATATGGGTGCTGCTGGGCGTACTCACACAGTTGCCAATGATCGTCGCGACCGAGGCTTGGTGATCGGTGAAGCCCTTGGACACTTGCAAGTAGGTCGGGTACAGATCTTGGCTTCCATGCGACAGGAAGTTGAAGCCTGTAAGAACGATCAGTCTCCGGTCGATCTCACGCGTATCCAGAGCGCACTCACCGCTCATCAGCGATACAGCATATATGCACAAAAGCCAATGCTTCCTCAGCATTTGCCTCGTCTCCCGTAGGAACACCTTCGTCTTGCTCCTCCCCGCGCCACCAGCCAGCCCCGCCGCCCTCTTCGCCTCCCTTACTCGAATGAACACCTCGCTCTCCGGAAGCACCAATCTCACCCCCGCTGCAAAGAACGAGATCCCCGCCGCCGTCCAGAACAGCGTCCGCCACGACTCGCTCGTGCTCGGCACAAGCTTCAAGTTGACCACCGCCGCGATAAGGTAGCCCACCGCGTAACCCTGCTGCAGGATCCCGCTCGCCAACCCGCGTACCTCGACGGGCAGGTTCTCAAGCGCGGTCGCGGCGGCGAGGCCCCAGATGCCGCCCATGCCGATCCCGAAGAGCGACCGGAGGGCGAGGAACTGGGCGAAGGTTTGCATGAAGCCGGCTCCCAGTTCGAGGACGGCGATGATGAGGAGGTTGATGACGAGAGGCCATTTGCGGCCGAAGCGGTCAGAGATGATGCCTGTGGAAATGAGTTGGTGGGGCGCATGTAATGGGGAGAGACAGGACGTACCGAAGAGGATGGCGCCAACGGAGCGGAAAAGGAGGGTGAGGGTGATGGATTGCGTCTGTGGGATGGCGTAAGTTAGGGAGAAACGAACCGGCGAGGCATGGACTCGTACGATGTCGTGTATCGGGCGGTCACCAAACTGAACGGAGAGGCGCTTAACGGAGAGCGATACGGAGAAGAAGTCTGTCGTCCTATCAATGCGTGGCCCCAACGAGGTCGCCCAAGCACGTACCGATCGCATCGCACGTCCATGCTAGCCATCTGACAGGGTCAGTCAGCTGCTCGCTTTCGACTGCACACGAATTCTGCACTCACCCCGAAAGGAACAACGCCCACTGCACCCAGGTCAAGGTCCCCAGCACCTGCAAGATCGGTCGACGGTCCTCCCGCTTCTCCCTCTTCGGAATCAGGTTGCGCAAAAAGTACGGCATCCTGGTGGTCATCCTCAGCTCGCCGTAGCCCTCCTTTATCGATGCGGGATGATGGCAACGACGTCAGCGGATTCGTGCGTCGATTGCTCTTCCGCGTGAATTCGTCGCGATGAGGAATTGTGAACTGATCGAGCTCGGGGAAGGAAAGGAGCAGCGCCGCCCCCGCAGACCACCCCGCCTTTATAGACGTCCTCCCGCCACCCGACGCGCCAAACGTCCGCTCTGTTTCCGCTGTCGTCCCTGTGGCGGGGCGGAAATTCGGCCTATTCTTGGTTCGAGGAGAGCGCATGGAGCTGTAAACGTCGAGGATCCTTCTCCGCTGTACGCGGTGCTAGCCCTTGCCTCGGGATAGTGGAGGTGCCGACGTGGAGGAAGCAACTCGCGAGAGGCCAACAAGGTCGACAGGGACGTTGCGGGCAAAACAGTCGCGGTCGATAGCGACTAGCGTGTCTACCCCGCAGGCTGATCTCGACAATCCTAGTAAAAGATAAGCTCAGTCTAGCGAACCCGTTAGTGATGATCATACGTACGGGTAGCTGGTCTCGAAATCAGCCTTTGAATGAAGAGCCGCTGCATGGACAGCTGCTTCCCTCAGGCCCGCTGTCAACCTAGCGAGAGATCCGGATACAGTCCCGCTCACGGGTCGAGTACAGTCTTCTTCATAGAGAATGGTTAAAAGTACTCGGAAGTCATGCCATAGTCACTATGGGTAGATGGTTGATCTGACGGCGCTCATGGCTGTCGTTAGTTCGTGGGCGGGACACGCCATCTCATTTCTTCGTTCGCAAGCGCAGATATTCCATTTGAAGAGGGTAAGAGTCAGATTGAGCTACGGGATGCTGAGGATGGGCGAGCTGAATTGACGGACATAGAATCACGGATTGCTTGTCGCACGATTGACGAGGGTCGCTTCGCACTGGCAGGGTTGTCCGGAACTGATGATCAGTATCTTGTTTGACAGCTTCTCAAGAAGGCGGACATGAGGAAGTCCTACTCCGCGAAAGCTACTGAGAAGCGCGCACTGGGCCATGATGAAAGCAGGAGACAAGAGCAGCGGCCCGGCCCCCGGGTGATTGTGACCGCTTGATCATCACGTTACCTCTTTCGGCTTCTGCCGACGTCACAGTTCGACTTCAGATCTATCGCATTTGCGCTGCCACTTAAGCTACCCATCAGACCTGACAGCTAGAAGCACATAAAATGTAACAGATTAGCTGCTCGGAGGCATACATGCGATACTGAGATAGGTTTTGAAGGGCTTAGCACTTGAAGCTGAGAGCGAGAAGAGTGTGATATGATTGATTGACGAGGTACACTATCAAGACAATGGGATGTCAGTAAAATAGAGGCTTGTAAGGTAGAATTAAAACGAGAGTACTTCGAGCGATTATAAGAGGGAGCTTATGAAAATTACAAGCAAGGATTGAGTGTCGGCGATCAAGGCGGTCGTCAGAAAAGATCGTGGCAGTGACTTAGAGAGATGATAATGAAGCGGATCAGCGTCCTGGAAGTCAACCTTGAACTGGGGCCTATCAGATTGATTTCTCCTCCGCCAGATCCTCCTCGCCGTGACCCGAGTCCAGCTCGTCCACCTCTTTCTCGTCTTCCTCGTCGTAGTCATCGTAATCTTCATCGTAATCGTCTTTGTAGTCCTCGTCCTCAGTCTCCTCCGCATCGTCATCGCCATCGTACGGCGCAGAGTTGTAAGCGCGCTCCTCCACCACCTCAAAGTCCCCCGGCCCGCCAGGGAACTTGAACGGCGTCGCCTCGCCTTGCACAGTACCCTCGTCGTCGGTATGGTCGTTATGACGCCTGTAGAAATCGTCGAGGTAGTTCTCGCCGTAGGTCGCTACAGCATTATCGACAGCCTCCTGGGACGCACGGTCCCCCGCGTCCAATCCCTCGTCGGTTGCGGCGAGCGAGGCGAAGGATGCCCGCCTGGACATCCCTTCCACCGGTGTATAGGGAGGCGGGGTGGCCAGCGAGTCGCGACGAGAAAGGGGGTTCGACGAGTTGGAGAATGTGGATCGTTCGCGCACAAAGGCATGACGTGGGGGGACCGACGATTCGCGCGGTACGAGCGTCTCGACGGACCCCTCGCGCGTGAGGGTCAACGAGCCGAGCCTGGAGAAAGACGCTCCACGAAGAGTCAATGGATCCCCGCGCATAGCGGCTGGCGCGACGGAAACCCGCCGCTGAGTATCGATGGACTCTTGGGCACAAGATTCGGCGGGCCGAACAGGGGTATCGGCGGGCTCGGGAAGCGTCGTCCAGGTCGGTAGCGGCGACTTTGGGCGTGCGGCGGCTGGCGCCTCGGGCGGGGCGGCCGGCGCCCCCTGCGAGTCAACCCGCGTCCTGCGCTCGTCGACTACCATCTTGCGCGATTTGACCGGCATACCTCGCGGCCCGGAGATCGACCTCTCGCGCTTACGTGCAGCTCTCTCTCGCGCCTGGGATGATTCTGCTCGTGAAGAAACTGGAGGGCCCGCCTTCGCCGTGTTCCTGCGTGCGCCTTTCGCCACCTTCCTGCTCGTTTCGGCAGCTGCCGTGGTCGTCCCTTCGGGCTCGTGCGCTCCCGTGGAGTTCGCGCTCGGGTGTTCGCCCTGTCGGGCCTTGTCCTTCGCCTTGGGGCATTTTGGCAGATGCCTACTTCTCGCGTCCGGGCGTCTGAACCCTTCGCCACAGTACTCGCAAACGTACGCTTCGAGTTTGAGACTACCAGCATGTGAAAGGTGGTTAGCTCCACCAGGTCGTCTGGGAATCGATGAGGGTACTGACTGCATTGCCACGTAGTGCGTCTTAACACCACCCTTCTGGGCAGTTGTGAAATCGCACCCGGCGAAAGAGCATCGATAATTGCTTTCGTGCGTGAGTAACCCTCTTCAGGGTAGATCACTGGGCACACTTACAGCGACGTCTGCAATTCCTCCGCTACGTGCGATCTACAGTGCTTTATCCAGTCAGCTTTCCCGAATGATGTTTCCACCTTGCAAGGCTGTCCATCCGCATCTTCGAAGATGCAGCGGCCATCCACGAGTTTAGCCATATTACCATGCCCACAGTCCACCGTGAGCGGTTGCCAATAGCGTGAAGTACACTCTAGCCTCCACTCGGGCGCAATGGCATACTCATGAGGGAGTTCTGGGATGTCTCGTGCGTGTGTTGACGAATGCTTCTTGGCGCCCTTCCCAGAGTTTGCGTTCGTTTCAGCCATAGTAGTGAAAGCGCGAGGACGAGCAAGATTGGCCGGTCGTTGAGTAAAAGGGAGACGGAGGAGAGGGCTCTGAAGTGTAAGCATCCTCCTTCTTCAGCCCTCTTTATACGTGCACCGGTGGTGCACGATGCCTTTGTGCCCGAAATGGTAAGTGCGGTCACCATGCCGATGAGACATGGTGCATGGACCCGTCGGCGCGCGGCTGAATGGTTTATAGGAGCTCTGCACTCGACGCTTCGTTCGTCTTCGAGAGGTGTCAGTTCGCATTGACAGGAGCATGATGATGGTTCGGGACAAACTGGGATATGCGTGACAAATGAAGTGTGACAGCGCCAGTAGCGTTTTCTAAATGAGAGAAGACATCTCCTCCATCCTGAAAGCACCGATTACTCCTCTTGGCATTGTCGACACCCTGAAAGACCTGCGGCTGCTGAATGGAGGGAGGGAGGGAAAAAGCGACGGTGTGACTGTGACGCATGCTCATGTGCGACGACGAGCAGCTTCCGGCAAGTGCCGGTCCGCTCTTGCCTCCTTCGCTCATCGTTTGCGACGTGGATACTCGCGAAGTATCCTTGAATTATATTCAAGTGGACGACCTGCGGTCAACCACGTCGGCTTTCGTAGGGCCTCGTCCTGCCTTCATGGCGACCGAGTGCTAGACTTTCGCAGTGGGATCATGGATAGCGAGCCGGGACATTGACCAATGATGAAACGAGGGACCGCTGCAAGGAAATCGGGCTACTCTATCGACGAGACCAGGGTTTGACCAGGGTAGCGCAAAACACCCTTGCCTTGCGCTTCAGGAGATCTCACCGTGGGAGAGCGGCGTACCTTCTGCTTCCCGCGCAAACCTTCCATCCTGCCGACATCCCGCCATCGCATCTTCGCGCGTCAGATTGCGCAGACGTCCTTCTCCTCGACCACCACCGTCTTCTGCTCGACCCCGACACGTCCTTACGCTCGAACTACTGCTTGACCATGGCCGTGTATGCTTGTTCCTGAATCGATCACCGCTGATATGACGCGGGGGCGGGGGCGCGCATGACCCGCCTGAGACTTTCCGTAAACAGGTGGGGACAAGGGCAATCGCGCCCCCCGCCGCTGATCCCTGGAGGGAAACCTCAAGGCGAAGCACGATCGGGGGAGGGAATGTGGGCGCACGCCCAATCAGCAGCAGCGGCGAAGGATCTAG
Organism: Pleurotus ostreatus/Saccharomyces cerevisiae fusant; assembly: GCA_024196135.1. Classification (NCBI taxonomy): domain Eukaryota; kingdom Fungi; species Pleurotus ostreatus/Saccharomyces cerevisiae fusant. The sequence goes on along the minus strand of JAMQCK010000559.1, from coordinate 1,028 downwards.
GGCGACGGCGCAGATGGATCCCTCTCACGCACACCAAGCCTATCCCCTTCACCCTGTATCGGAGCTCGTGTGTCTGATATAAACCCGGATCGCGCTGGGCATGGATTCACTCTTGCTTCCCCCCTCCACTCTACGGCGCGACACACAGAGATGGTTGAAGTCCAAGCGTGTTCGATGAACGATATGCATGGGAACGCATTCGCCACCGCTATGGAGATCGGACTGGGCGACATCAGGGGGACGACGAAGGAGTTTCTTGATCTTCACGGCAAGCAGCAGGCAGACTACGCGCCCGTACTCCCCTTCGAGCTGCTGTATGACGTGCTCGATGTCGTCGACGCGCGATTGGACCATGATACCCTCAAAGCACTCGCCCTCACCTGCCGCACCCTCCGCGCCCCCAGCCAGCGTCGCCTCTTCCGCCGCATCCACCTCTCGCGCAGCCGCCCTCGCCGCCTCAAGAAGGGCTCCCAAGATTGGGAGCTCGCCCCCTGTCGCCGCCTGCGCGAGGCCCTCGAGTCCTCCCCCATACTGGGCACATACGTAGAAGAGCTCTACCTCGCCGGCGGCGGCCTCCTCTGCCTCGAGCGCAACGTACCCGCAATCATGCACGCGTGCTCGCACGTTCAAACGCTCTCCGTTGAGTTCTTCGTCTGTAACGACAAGGAGTACGCGCTCGTCGAGTGGTCGGACGTGCCGCCCGCGTTCAAGCGCGGACTCGTCGCGCTTCTCGCCCTCGAGACGCTCACTGCGCTCGAGCTCAGCGTCGCGACGTTCCCGATGGCGCTCCTACGCGTCTGCCAGAGCCTGCACGACGTGGTATGGCGCGCGATTCCGGGCAAGCGCGAGCCGACGCTGCTGTTCGGCTTTCCGGAGGAGCTGGAGGGTATGCACCTGTATCAGTGCAAGGTGAAGAGCATCTTACTGCAGAACCTCAGCCACGAGTTCCAGGCCATTGAGGACTTCACCATCACCGAAGCGCCTCCGTTCGATATCTCAATGGTGGAGGTCATGAAGCTGCACATCGA
>JAMQCK010000558.1:0-19992 GCA_024196135.1 Pleurotus ostreatus/Saccharomyces cerevisiae fusant | reverse complement strand
AGTCAAGGGATGCTAGGCTGCTAGCCTTTCAGCTCGCGGACAGCGGCGGCAGCGACGGCGGGTGGTGGGAACGAAACGAATGAGAAATTCAAGTGGGAGTCGAGGAGCAGATGGCGACCGATGTGACTGTGACGCGGTCACAGCTTCAACACTGCCCGTTCTCCTCCTTCCAGACTCTTCCCCGACCACAACAAAACGGACTCGTCGAATTCGCCAGCCATCTTCATCTCGTGTAACCAGTCTCTTTCCAGGGCGTAAAGGTGATTGCTGTAGACGAGTAAAGGGTGGGAACAACTCGTAGCGGCGACAGTTGGCCGCAGAGCCCTTTAGGCCCAGAAGCCGACTTCACCGGAAAACAGTCAATTTGAACTAAAGAGCAAACCTGAGGGGACAGCTCGCTGTTTCACTCATGAATACAGGACACCATGGAATTGCTTCAAGACAAATAGTCCTTCGTTTATGTTGTACAAGATTGATCTGTATTCCTACTCTGAAAGCGCTTACCACACTTTGTGCGTGGCTTTCTTCTCATCCTCCGTATCTGTCCCAAAATATCAGCCAACCCGTTCCCGCGTCCAGAAACGTCCACTTACCAAAGATGTTGATATCCCACTTGACCTTGTAGTTGAACGGCACGTTGTACCGAATCGGCTCCTTCAGCCCAACCTGCGAAATCGCCTCGAACTCTTCTTCGGTAAGCGTAGTGTCTTTGAAGTTGGACTCGATGCGGCTTGGGGTGACCGACTTCGGGATGACGGACATGCCCTTGTGCGCGCACTGGTTTTCACATAGGAATCAGCCTGCCATGCGCTATGCCAGCGAAGACTCCACCCACCCATGCGATCAGAATCTGTGCCGGGTCACGGCCCTGCTTGGTCGCCAGCTCCTGCACCAGGGGCGAGTCGATGATGCGCGCCTTGCCAGAGATCTGAAGGTGCGTATCTCGTTAGCTTCTGTACTTCTTTGTATTGGACAAGCCACTCACGTTGTTCCCCAGCGGGCTGTACGCCGTCAGCTTGATCCCCTTTTCCTCGCAGTACTTCTCCAACTCCGTCTGCTGTAGCGCCGGGTGCGCCTCAATCTGGTTCATTGCCGGCACGACGCCCGTCGCCTTGATGATCTTCTCCAGGTGCTCAACGGTGAAGTTCGACACGCCAATGCTCTTCGCCTTGCCGGTCTTCTGCACGTCGATCATGGCCTTCCAGGTCTCGACGATGCTCGGCGCGTCGGTGTCGATGAGCATCTGCGTGCCGTCGGCGTTCTTGGTGGAGAGCGTCTCGCCTGGAGGGAAGGGGACAGGCCAGTGGATCTGGTAAAGATGTTGGTCTGAGTATGCGAGCAACCAAGATGGCTGAGTCTACTCACCAAGTACAGGTCCAGGTAATCGAGCCCAAGCTGCTTCAGCGTCAAGTCCAAGTCCTTTTCAACGAGCTCAGGCCGGTGCGAGTTGTTCCCTACATCATGTCAACTACTTCGCTACTTCCTGCACCACTCTGCACTCACATAACTTCGACGTGATCCAGAGCTGCTCACGCGGGACGGGGGACGTCTTCAAGGCCGCGCCGACCTGGCATGCAGTGCATGAGTACCCGCGCAGGGTCGCCGAGTAGACCTCCCGCGAAGACCAAGCCTACCCACCTCTTCCTGGTTCTCGTAGATGAGCGCCGCGTCGATGTGGCGGTAGCCAACCTTCAAGGCATGCTTAACCGCAGCCTTGACCTCTCCCGGAGCACTCAACCAGGTGCCCAATCCGATCAAGGGCATCGTACGCCCATCGTTGCTACAAACCTCGCGTCAGTAGCCTCTCCAACGCCCCAATCCTGTGCCTATCCCAGCCCACTCACAGAGTCAAAGTACGCCCAAGAGACATGATTTACGCAAGCTTAGGATCTCGAGCTGAGTTGCAGGACGACGACGGTCAGAACCAAATCGCGATACCGCCCACGAACCCACTGATTTTATCTGTCGCTTTCCCCCACTCCCAGGCCTCCCTCAATGACTTCACCCCCCATACCGCTCGCCACGTACTCTGGGTTACCGTATCGCCGACGGACGAAGGCAAGGGGATCAGCCAGAGTACCCCGAGATCATATACAGCACCCCGCTGATCAGCCATAGCATGACGCTGATCAGCGAGAACATGCCAATGATCAGCCAGTGGCGGACGATGCGCGATTGATAGGCGCCTTGCCCGGCCCGGCATGCCGCCACTGTATGCAGAGGGCGGACGCCCGAAGGAACCCCGCTGCGTCCTATGCAGTGCGCCTCATGACCTCGCCAGTATTGACAGGGATCCTGTGGCTTGTCACATGCAGGCGGAGGCTGAATGTCAAGAAACGGCGCTGGTTGGCCAAGACGAACGTCGCCTGAATGCAAGAGACGACCGACAAGGGTCGCGCATGCAGCCACGAAGAACATTGAGCACCAACTTCAGGAGTCGGGCACACACAACAAGCTGAAGTGAAAGGTCTGAATACAGTCGAAACTCTCGTAATGGATATTCTCGTATTGAATAATTCTCATAATGGATAAAATCTGGGCGAAAACGGGTGGCACCCCACTTTGTATGCGGGGAAAACGGCAAAGTGCGGATAATGGATAATGGATAGGCTGGGGAGGCAATTATTCATCAAAATACTAGGGGTGCCACCTGAGTTAGGCGGCAAAAGGCAGTGAGTATGTGGAGGGAAAATAGAATTTCAGGGATATGAAACAGCAAAACCATGAGAGATATGCATAAGTCTATACAGAAATCATGCAAAGACTACAACAAGGCCATAAATGATGGGCGGCAGGGCAAACGTGACCCCATTTGGGCTCTTGTCACGCTTGCGCGCCACATGTCACATATGTGTGACGCTGCTGGAATGAATAAATTCTCATAATGGATAATTTCGGCCAGGCTCAGACCTGATCCATTATGAGAGTTTCGACTGTATGCCTGAATCGATGGTAAGATGAGACTAGTATACACTTATGATAGCGACGTGGATAACTTAGTCGAAGGGCCTCCGGATATCTATCTACTCGAGTCCTCCACATATGCAAGCAAGATGCGCGACTTGCCCGCCCCCCTATGCCGACTCCGCGACCTTGTTCTTGATCACGTCGACGATGCCCGGGTCAGCCACGGTGGACAAGTCCCCGAGCTGGTCGCCCTCGCCAGCGACGATCTTGCGCATGATACGGCGCATGATCTGTGGAGGATGGTTTAGCGAACGGCATTCACTATACACCGAGGTAGGCCTACGAACCTTGCCCGACCGCGTCTTCGGCAGGTCTGCCACAATATAGATCTTCTTCGGCGCCGCGAAAGGACCGATTACCTTGCGGACCTGGATGACGAGCTCCTTCACCAAGCTCGACTCATCTGCGGGGTCGTACGCGAACTCGGGCTTCAGCGTGACGAAGGCGTAGACGGCCTGGCCAGTGAGCTCGTCGGGCGTGCCGATGACAGCCGTCTCCGCGACGCCCTTGTGCAAGAGCAGCGCAGACTCGATCTCGGCGGTGGACAGACGATGACCGGAGACGTTGATGACATCGTCGACGCGGCCCTTGATCCAGATGTAGCCGTGCTCGTCGCGAGCAGCGCCGTCGCCAGTGTAGAAGTAGCCGGGGTAGGGCTTCATGTACGTCTCGAGGTAGCGGTTGTGGTCCTGGTAGACCGTGCGAGCGATTGACGGCCATGGGCTCTTGATCGCCAAGACGCCCTCGACGTTGTTGCCCTCGAGCTCCTTGCCGGATACGGGGTCGAGGATGGCGGGCTCGATGCCGAAGAAGGGGACGGTGGCGGCACCAGGCTTGGTCTCAATGGCACCGGGGAATGGCGTGACGACGATGGAGCCGGTTTCGGTTTGCCTGCGCTACAGTCAGGAGAAGTGAATGAGGGGTAGGCATACGATACGTACCAGAAGGTGTCAACGATTGCGCACTCCATCTTGCCGACGTGCTCATTGTACCAGTTCCATGCCTCGGGGTTGATCGGCTCTCCGACACTACCCAAGACACGAAGGCTGCTGAGATCGTGGTTCTCGACGTGGTGGGAGCCGAGGCGACGGAGCAGACGAATAGCAGTCGGCGCGGAGTAGAACTGCGTAAGCTTGTGCTTCTCAACAGTCTGCCAGTAGCGCGATGGGGTGGGGTATACGGGGGTGGACTCGAACACGGTGGTAGAGACACCGTTGGCAAGCGGGCCGTAGACGATGTAGGTGTGACCGGTAATCCAGCCGATGTCGGCCATGCACGCAAACTTGTCGTCGGGGTGGACATCGAAGACGTATTTGACGGTCATGGCGGCACCGAGCAGGTAACCACCCGTGGTGTGGACGACACCCTTCGGCTTGCCGGTCGAGCCAGAGGTCTAGAGGGACGTCAGGAAAGGGGGACGAACGGTGAATCACGAGCACGCACATAGAGAATGAAGAGGGGGTCCTCAGAGGCCATGATCTCGGGCGGGCAATAGTTCGGGACCTTCGCGGTCTCCTCGTGCCACCAGATATCGCGCCCCTCTGTCCAAGCGACATCGTTGCCTGTGCGCTTCAGGACAACGACGTGCTCAACCGCCGGGCACTCCTTCAGCGCCGCATCCACGATCGCCTTCGTCGCGATCGTCTTCCCACCGCGGCGGCCCTCGTCCGACGTAATGACGACGCGCGAGCCGCAGTCCAGAACGCGGTCGCGCAGGGACTCGGCGGAGAACCCGGCGAACACGACCGAGTGCACTGCGCCTATCCGGGCGCAGGCGAGGAAGGCCGCGACGGCGTGCCAGGTCATGGGCAGGTAGATCGAGACGGCATCGCCCTTCTTCACGCCGAGACCCTTGAGGACGTTCGCGACCGAGCACGTCTCGCGCAGAAGCTCTGCGTAGGAGACGGTGCAGCCGTCGCCCGGCTCGTCCGCCTCGTAGATGATGGCGGTCTGTGGGATTTACAAATACGCGTAAGGTTGACCCGCTCGTTGGGGGAGTCAAAGCTTTGGGGCGTACCTTGTCGGGGTGCTTGAACGCCCATCGGTCGACGCAGTTGTAGGACGCGTTGAGGCCGCCCTCTGGGAACCAAGCGATGTCGCCGGTCTCGAAGCCTCCAGAGCGCACCGTCTGGAAGGGGCGGTCCCAGTGCAGCATCTCGTGGGCCATCTGGCGATCGGTGAGTTCCATTCCGAGGGGGAATGCGCCCGACGCACCTTCGCCCACCACTTGTCCGACTCCTTTCCGACTGTCTCTGCATGGGCGGTGCGGTATGCGTGTATGTGGGGGCCGATGTGCGGCTTCTTGGTGCCCTTGGAGGAGAGGCGGGGGGCGACGGGGTGGATGGGGACCTGCTCAGCTTCGGCCATGGCGATGGGAATGGGACGCGATGAGATTGGGCGGAGACAAGAAGGACAGAGGACTTTATATTCGGACGCGATCCCGGTCACACGCCCGCGCGCGTGAGTCCCGTCGTCACGCTCTCAATGGCGGGTCACGCTATGCGGGGTATCCCCGTTTAGCTTTCCTGAGACCCATTCCGCTGCGGGGGTCTATCTTGGCCATCATCCGAAGGGCGCCCGTGCCCGCCACCGCGAGCGCTGCCGGTGCGAGCGCGCCCCCGACCGTCGCTTGCGCGGCGTTTGTGCGGCTTGTCGTTGTGTCGTTCGACGTCGACATTATCAGACAGTCTGTATCGCAGGCGGCGGTCTAGCAAAGTGAATCGCAGCGCACAGGAGTACTGACAAGAGTCGGAAGGAGCGCCGCATCCCGCCCTGCCTAATCGCAAGTCGAACCAGCCACGTGAACGGAGAGCCGATGGCGAATGCAGCGGAGGTCCCGTGGTACTCCTCCAAGCCCAAGGGCGCAAATACGACGTGACGGACAGTCCATCGCATACCGTCCCAATCATTGGCGGCCCTATCAGGTCAGAAGACGCGCGAACCAAGAGAAGGTACGCCATACCAAATCTCGATCCTTCCTCGAAGGAAGTACGCGAAGCCTTCGGAAGGCCTTGCGGGCGCTAAGCAGAGCCAGATGAATGATATGCTTGCGTTATAGGCTCACAAGCGAACAGAGGCGGACGAGCAGGGCAGATGGGTCGACTGGCCGTTCCCCCTTCTTCATTCGCGCAAGTGCGTCCGAAATGCGGGGCAATACTATACCCCAGACATATTTTGCTCCCGACCGACGAGCGCCTCTGAACATCACAAAGATGCAGGTGTTTGTAGGCTCGGTGGCTGCGTACCAACGTCATACCTGGATCGGGTGACCGAACGGAATACAAGGGCTGCCGAATCGAGCGAAGAACGATCTGGCGGCCATTGTCAGCATATTCAGGCGCGATTGATATCCCTCAAGGCTGAGGGCAGCGTTCAACTTACCTAGAGTACTACAGACGAGACCCCTCACACACATTTGTGGCAATTGATTCTTCGTAGTAACATATTGACGCACCTAACTCACTGACGCCCGCCTCGACCACTAAAATCATAAGCGCACACCAGTCCCTTCGCACCTCCGCAACACCACCCACATCCTCGGAGGCCCGAGTACGTGTGCGTACGTCTTTCGGGACACCAGCGAAGCAGAACTTTGGGGATAGCCAGGGTTGCAGGATGCACTTCATCCCGCTCGGCACAGGCAGCAGCGCGCGTCGGCACAGACAGTAGCACGCATCGGCATGCTCGAAGACGCACGTCGGCAAGCTCGAAGGCGCGCAGTCGGCACGTCTAGCAAGCGGGCGCCACGGGTCGGCAGAAGGAAAGCAGCCAGCAAACAGAAAAGACTTTAATATGCGCCTTCCAGGCCTCGAATTTCTTGGGGAGGCCGCGGATGTTGGGGAGGATGCATGCGCTTTTGAGTGTTCCCAACAAGGGATGATACGGCCACGAGGGAGGCCGGAAGAACCGCAGCGTGGGAAGGTGGGGAAGTTGCCGAGGGGTCAGCTGACCGCGAGACAGCAGTCACGAGCTCGAAGTTGAACTTGGGTTCGAATCTGAGGATGCTGAGTTACGAAAGAAAATCGTCAAGGATGTACGCCATTCAATGAGGGTCCCGAGCGCGCATTTTTCATTTCAGCGCACACTTGATACCGTCGTTATCGATGCGTGGAGACCATTTGAGAGGCGAAGGGAGGAAGTTCAGGAGTGTCCGTTCTATCTAACCGGATGAACAGTGGCTGCAGGCTCGCAAGAAGATTTCGATATGGAATCAGATCAAAGGAAGACGACGCTCACTCTTTAAGTATTGCGAGTGATGCTTTCCAGCAGGATGACAGCCTGTAATGCTTGCGCGTCATGGGCAGTCTCCCCTTTACAGTATCTGCCGTCAGCCTGATCACAACTCATGTTCATGTTGTCTTCGAGCAGGACAAAAACCCTCATAAGTTTGGTAGGGTGTGAATGACCTCGAACGCAATGTCCTTCAGCCCCGTGTATACCGGTGGCGCGAACGGTGATTCCTCTGGCGCTATGTGAGCGGTCCTGCCTACGATGACTCACAAAGCTCGACTTCTTCGGACTTGTTTCGACAGGAGGGGGGCTGGACTCCGAGCTGCACATAGTCAGCCACATACGATAGACAACATATGCACACTCACTCATCACGCGCGCGCCTGAGACGCATCCACATAGGACCGGTCGGCCTACAAGAGTTTCAATACGAATAGAAGATGGACAACTCAGTACGACGCACTCGTACCGACCGCGCCGGTTAGCAGACGCTTTTGGAGTGCTGCAAATCGTAAGCGAGCGCTCGCAGGCAAATCAAAGACGAGCAGCTACGCACCTATCTTTCCCCTTCTTGCTATCCTCCTGCTTAACATCCGGCAAGGTGACGACGGCGGGGAAACCCTCGAAGGGGTCGGACCTAGGCAAGAAAATCGCGATCAGCACACGCATGAGATATGAAAGAAGACGATACTCGCTCGTCTCCGGGATCATCACCGACGGACGAAGGCACGCTTTCAGCACCGACAGACCCTGCCTGAGCGTCGCCATCAGGCTCCTCGTACACAAGACTGAAATGCGAAGGTCAGATAATAATCGGCGACGGCGACAGAGGGAACACGCACTTGGGATCATGGCCGGTAGGAACTGGCCCCTTGCGTACAGACGGAGAGGATTTCGTGCCGCGCTTTCCAACGGCCGTAGGAGTAGCGGACAGCCTTCAATACAGTCAGTCGAGGTGGACCCGCCAGCACTTATGTGATGACTCACTTGCGACCTTCCAGTGTAAGCTGCGCCATCTTCGAAGAAGGCGTGCCAGCGGCGGAGCTCGGGAGGTCAGACGGCTTCATGGACTTGTTCGGAGTTGCACGCGGAGTAGCCGGTGGGGGGCTGATGGCAAAGTCAGACAAGAGACCGTCATATACGAGCGGTGGCCGCACTTCTTTGTGTTGCGACGAGGAGGAGTCTTCACGGGCGTGGGGGGACAACCTTCGGCAGGCGCGTCGCTGAACATGGCGTCAATTAATGCGGAGGACCAAACGGTATAGTCGCGCACCTCATGACGACGTCCTCCTCCACTGAACTGGCGGTGGTCGACCTGATATGCGTTCTGACGTGAACATACACGCACACGACCTGAAAGACCCGTAACAGCGTACCCAGAAACCGTGGATGCCCCCGATGGGTTCTCGCCGCTCGCCGGCGGAGCGCTGATGTTAAATCGTTGAGCAGGAAGCTGAATGGGAAGGGCAACTGAACACTTACGTAGCCGCGGGTTGATTTTGCATGATGTAGGCAATGACCGCCTGCATCTGCTCCGGCGTCAAGCCGGCGGGAAGAGAAGCGTTGATCCTGCAGGCTTATCAGAGACAACAACATACTCGGCGAGAACGAAGGCGTACTGAGTCATTGTATAGCTGAAGCGAGAAGATGAGCGCAACGACGACGACGCGACGAACGGTTGAGTTGCAGGCAAAATTTCAGTGCGACGACGGGGGAGAGACGCGGCGAAAGACGAAAAACACCGCACCGATATTTAGGGAGGAGAGTTACTGTGGCCCTATGCCCTGCTCCAGGTACGGAAAGACCGCCTGACGAAATTCTTTGGCAAAAATCGCGCCAGTCTGATGGTCGATGCGGTCGGCCGTCGGGTTATCTCGTATCGAGGGGGCCAATATGAACTAAAAAGGTCAAATGGACCGGTCGGAATCGCGCCCGCATCGGACAAAGTCGCTCGAAGCGTGTGGAATGACGACTGAGCGTACCTTCAGCCAGTCGGAAACGTTCCAGGACGAGGCTAGGGCTCTACTTGTCCATTCAGAAGCATGTGCTTCGAATAGGGGGGGCTGATAGGCAACATACGCGCCGAGTACCTCCAGGAGAACTGCGATAATCCGTAAGTAAGGGCGTGCATTTGTGGCACCCGCGGCGATGGCGTCCTGTATACGAAAGCGCAGAGCAAGCTGCCATTGAGAGAGTTCGAAGAGAGGACGCGCTGAATTCAATCGACGTGTTCCAGAAGGCAGTGGAGTGCCCCACGAATTTCAGAGCAAGCGGAAGCAGATTTGGTCGGCAACGCGGAGCACGACAGGGACCTTTTTCCTTATAAGTATGACCACGCGCGCGCGCCGCGTCTGGTATCGCGCTTACCGCCCGCGTCTTCAACATGGAGGAATTGAAGGCTTTCGACTATAACGCAGCCAGTCAGTACACCACTCCCTGCCTTCGAGGTCGGTGGCTGAGTCGAACATCACAGAGGCCATCATCGACGCCTTCAACTCCAAGCATGCGCAAACCGATCACTTGCCGGCCGGCGGCCTTTACGTCACTGCCGACTTCGAAGTACGCGTGCGCCCACATTGTTGACCGGCGCTGACATCCCTTCACAGTCTCTCCCGCTCAAGATCGTACCCGATGAGCACGCGACGTACTCTATGTACCGCCTCGTTGTCGAAGAGGAGGACGAAGAAGATGAGAAAGAAGTGACGCTATACGCACTCGGCGTGCTCACGCAGAAGCTTCTTCCTCCCTTCAAACCAAGGCGGTACGTCGACGGTATCCCATACTGCGCCTCTCCTCGTCTTCGATTCCTTACCACCATCTATCATCCTGCTCATTGGTTCATACAGGAAGTATCATCCCTCCCGCGACGCGCTTTTCAAGGGATTTCGCCAAAGTGTCCACATACACGGCGCGGGCGCTTCCTCTCTCGAAAGAGCACTACAGTGCGCGAAATTTGGCTTCGTACTGCTCGAACGCTACGCCCCGAAGGAGGCTACCTTCCCAGCAGAGTCCGTGAGCGTCGAAAACATGGTCATGTCTAACCCATACTTCGAGACTGGGAAGGACGCGAAGGGAAGGGACAAAGTCCTATTCTCTAAGCTCGTCGACCCATTCGACGAGCTGAACCGTACTCAGACTGAAGGCTGCATCCACACGGCGGACAACGACGTACAATTCCTCGAGACGTACGAAGACGATCGCGGAGCACTCAGGTAAGACGTTGCATCTCCACTGCTAGTGTCTTCGAGCGCTGACCGTTATGTTAGGCATACGCATGTGAATCCAACGCGCCTTCGCCCGGGCGACGTCGTTCGAGTGGGCTTCTCCCTCGTTGTCAGGCAGGAGAAGAGCTTTTCGACGACGACGTCGAACTTCGAGTTGGTTCTTAGGTCCGTCACCCTCGTAGATGATTCACTATCCTCGGTACGGCACCGCACGCGTCTTATCCTCTGGTGAAGACTGACACGCGTTCACAGGCTCTGTCCATGAAGCAACTCGAAGAGCCCGCCGACGCAGGCAAGAAGCGCTCGACAGTCACACGCGGTACATTCGACGACGAGGAGGAGGACCGGCCTATTCGCAAGGTCCGTAAGGCCATGTCGAAGCTTACCATCACCCCGTCTTCTATGGAGGTAGATAAGGGCGAAGGGAGCAGCGCGGGAGACAAAGGCTACGCCTAGATACCTTAATGTATCTCTTTCCCGAATCATACACGATGGTCTTTAGTAAATGCCCCTCTTAAGATTGAAGGTCTGCACGCGGGAGCCTCAAGCCTGGGCGTACAGCGTCCCGAAGCGTATATCATAAGCTAAATAAGCTAACGATTGCGCGCATCGCCTACCGCGTAGTGTGCCGTGCACCGCTCTCGTTCACCGAACCTTACTGCTGTCCACGCCAACAAGGGATAAGGGACCATCCTTTGCGCCACTTCACGTATATACATTGTTCAAGTACGCGATACAATAAGTGCAATAATAACAGGTATCAGCAAGCAAGCAAGAAACGCGACAAACCGCGACGAGTAAACATACACCCATCGGCAAGAGCGGTAGTACGAATACACACACATCTTCCACACAGCCGCGGCGATCGCCTTCCCCTCCCTCTTGAAGAACCGGCCTGGCGCCATCGAGCGACAGTCACTCCATATGGCGGCGTTGTATGCGTCGAGAATGTGGTGCCGGGGCGCCCAGTCACCGGACGCAGTGGACGGGACCGGTTCATTGACACCCCAGACGCGAATGTGTCTGCCAATCGTGGTCGCACCAGGTTGAACAACGGCGCCTAGAGGCATACATGAGCGAGTCGGTCCCCATACGCAAATGGACACTCACCATTATCGACGATATCAACGTTGAACGCGAACGCGTTCTGCGAGAAGTGCGGCCACAGGCCTTGATCGTACTCCTGGACGACGACCCTGAACATTGGCAGGAGTATGTAGGCGTCGAGAATGGCGTCTGTATATGTCATCGGCACGAGCACATCACGATATACGAGCAAAAAACCCACATTCGATTTGTTCCTGCGTAAGGACGGGCGACGCCCAGTTGCTGGTCTGCATGACCTTGTTGACACGTACGCCGAGGGTAAGGCGGGCCATATCGTCCAGAGAGATGTGCGTCGTAAGAGGCGCCACCTCGACCGAAGGGTGCATACACTTCCAGAGTTGGCTAAGTTCCCAGCCGTTATAGACCGGAATCGCGTAGTGGCGGACAACGAGGACGGCATCCCCTGCCGGGATCGTCAGCTACTGGAAGGCGGATACACAGTATGGACTCACCCTTGATCTCGATGCCGACTTTGATTATATCGCGGTTTCTGAAGATCTCGATGATGCGGGGAGGTATTTCTACGGATGTGGTGAGTCCGTGCTCGAGCACATACGAAGGGCACACACCTCCGAGCGCCAAAAGATCAAAGACGATTACGACACCATCGCGTGCGATCGTCAGCAGTCGGAGAAAGTGGCTACCGCCCCGCGGCAAGGGAATATGGCGCGGGCTCATACTCGAGTCGCTCTCCTTACGACCGGTGTATTCGATATCGAAGGAAATCACGTCGAAGTTGGAGCCGGGACCGGTGGATGGGAAGTGGGCAGATAGAAGAGCGTTGGCATGAGCCATATTGACCGCATAGAAGGCGCGCACTGTCGCCGGTAGCGACGCGAAGGGGAACAAACGACGTGAGCGTACGTAGGAAAGAGGGAAGGACATTTTGCCGTTTATGGTGAAAGGGGACGAGGGCGCGATGGAGGGGGATGAGACGATGAAGGCGGGGGGAAAGTCAGGATGATCAAGAAAAAGGGGAGCGTACCTTTTATGCTGCGGGGCACGCGCGCCCAATCGGCTGATTTTTGTAAATTGTGGCAGCGTATCCAAAAGAGAACTCGCAATATCTTCCTTGATCTCCCGTATCATGTGGTTGCCGTCCGGCATCAATCAGACCGTGCCCTTGCTCGGACACATGCCTCGGTTTGAACAGAACGACATCGAACGCAAGTACAAGAAACGATCCAGAATGGGACTTCCGAACGTGAGCGCCCTTCGTACGGTCGATGTGTTACTCATAGTCCGCAGAGCCGCCCCCACGCGTAGCATGAAAGTCTTCTGTCGCTCGGAAAGCTGTTCACCGTCGTAGCGCCAAGGGGCATGATAGGAGGACTGAACTCCTGCCGCACCAGCGGCACATAGATCCCTTTTCCCGATTTGGAATGTATTTGTAATACCCCTATTCGGAACCGGCCAAGTTCGAACTTCGCCTTCGACTGAGTCCACACAACACAACACGCCGCAACAAACCGTCAGACCCCAAAAGACATGAGTGATTCTCCTTCGCCCGGTCCCTCGGATCAATCGACGCCAGAGTCTCTAAAGCGTAAATGGACGATGAAAACGTGGGTTGGCACAGACCCGTCGTCGACTGCACCCGTGGTGGACCATCGCGACCCCAAAGCGGCTGCTCGTGCGGAGAGGAAGAGGATGTAGGTACTGCCTCTGCTTACTCAGCCTACGCACTTTTCTCATATGCCGTTCCAGACGCAGAAAGGAGAAGCGCCTGGCTGCGAAGGCGCCTCCAACACACCGCCTCATAAGAGGTCCTCCCACACAAATAAAAGCCGTCAATTCCGACTACATTCCCCCTCAACTGCCTGAGGGCCTCATACCTATGCATGGCCCTGATTTTCCGAAGACAGAAGTAGTCACGGACGACGGTAAGGCGTGCGTTTCTTTTGGAGACCATGATACGCAACCTGACATTCTAAAACAGCGATGGACGAATCTACTGATAGTAGCTCCTTTCACGATGGCCCGCAACCGCAGCCGGCTTACCCTTCCGTCGACGTCAAAATGGATGCCCCCTCGAACGAAGACTGCAACGCGAGCGGCGATGGTAAGAAGCGATGATACGATGCGGCCACCCTCAATCGCTCACATAAAAATCTAAGCCGACGGCGACAACGCTGCGCTATCACCCGGGCGTATGTCAGTAGACTCAACGATGTCGGGGGGTACAAACGAATCCTTGGATACGGCTACGTCTCGAGACGGTAAGCAAGGACTTCACTCTCGTTCTATCCTCCACAAGTCTTAAAGCACATTTTAGATGACAGGACAACACCGATCGACTCGAATACTACTCCGGATAGCCAGCGCATTCAGGCTAAATACGCGAGTCCGCTGCGTGATCTCGACCATGTCCCCCAAGGAGGAGAACTCACTCCGCCATCCGCCGGCCTGCCCCTTTGCCCTCCATCTTCATCCCCCACCGCATCTAATCTTTCCGACATGTCCGTTGACGTGGCGCATAGCATTACCAGTCGCGTCCCTGCCCCCCAAGCCGCCATAATCGATAATGCCTCGGCGGATGAACTTGCACTCGCTACAGCCGAACCCAGCCATCGTATGAAATCTGGCGACGCGGATGGTGACAAAGCGCCCATTCAACGCGACGCGGCCGTCACCGATGCGCTTCCTCTCGTCCGCCTGTCCCCGTCGACGGCTATCTCCCAAGTGTTCAACACCGGTTGGAGGAGGTACGGGCCCAGGGGACAAGACATTCTCGGCTACGCTCCGCGTTTTCCCGGCGCGCCGGCTATCGAATGGCCTACACGCTTGACGACAGGTCTGCCTTACCTTCCAGACGACCGCAGAGGCAGAGGTCGCATCAATAAGTTGCAATGGGTAAGTTTCCATCGGCGCAGACGCGCACCACCTCACCCGCGCTTTCAGGATCAGGACTATGTGACGAACGTCGCTCGCACTCTGAAGAGCTCTAGAGATCGCCCTGACCTGTGTCTGCACGTCAAGTACACGACAGACAAGGAGGTGATAGAGCTCATCAGGTTGTGCAACGCTACCGGAAAACCCCTCGTATTCGATGACTTTCCCGACTCCCTATATTCTGCTCATGCCGGCGACACTTTCACATCCGACCCATACATGGATACGAGGACGTGGTCCGCAGATCCGTGCTACGGAGTCGTAGGCGCTAATCTGAGGACCCCTCGCGATTTTCAAGGTAGATGCCGTCGCCCCTGCCTTGTATCGGACTGACGAGCTCTCAGACGCCGGTATACGAGAGCGGAAGCCTCTGAAGCCATATGTGACCGCGACCTTACGCGACTTCCGCACTTGGCTAGATTCGCCGAGTAAAATTCGCTGCATCTTGGATCTTACGTGCGGCTTTCCGCAACCCGACCGTATCACAGAGTATGTACTCCCTGACGCGAACGCACCTGCGACGAAACTGATTTCCGCTTCCCGAGCAGCCGAATCGCCGACAACATAATCGAGTCGACGTCGCAGACGTACGGCAACAAGTACAGCGGTCATTTTACCATAGTCGCCGACATGCTACGCATCCAGGACTGGTTCCTGCTTCACACCTCCGGTTTCTTGACGTTCGGGCATATCGACGCGAGCGGAATGGCCACGTCGGCGCAAATTCGTGGCGGCGGGATGAAGCAGTGGTTTCTATTCGCTGCTACCGACATGCCCAGGGCGCAACCGGGAGACACTCGGGAAAGACGACTTTTTATCCAGTCTCAACTCCTGCAGCGCGTCCTCGATCTCATCAAGGCCGCCAGTACAGACACGCTAGAGCCACCGAAGGATGAGCACGGCAACCTTCCCCAGGACTGGAAGGTGGACGGTTGTATTGTCGAGCTCAGGCCAGGCATGAAGCTGTGAGCTCGTCTATTATGTAGCTTCGCTTACCTCGGCTCACGCTCAAATTTAGATATCAACCCGCAGGTACGGTCCACGGCGCCTTCACGCCCGTTCCTACCGCTGCATCCGGAAAACACTTCTTCACATACGACGACCTTCATCGCATGGAGGTGTCGAGGCGGGTGCAGCTGCGTAAGAAGGGCATCACAAACCATAACCACAACTGCGGGGTTCAGCTCATGCTCATCGCGATGGCGGCTGCTCTGCCTATGCGAGTCGCCGACGGGCAAAGTCAGTATCCCTTCGAAGAGCCTGCGCTCGACTCACACATGCACAGGGTTCTACCGAAAACCCATGATTGCCTTGGCTCTCATGCTCACGCGTCCTCAAGACTACTTACCGGAACCGGAGGATCTGCACGACATCGACGCGTACTTGAAGAAGATCAACGCGCGCGGACCCCACACTCAGAATCGGGAGGCGAAGATTCGCGCCAAGGTCAAGCAGATGGAGGCAGAGAACGCAGAACGGGTCGACGAATTCCGCATGACACAACGTCTGCGCGCCGATAACTGGGCAGAGGATGGCACGGCGTTCGACAGGCTCGCCTACACGGTCGCCATGAGAATTCTCCTAGCGTGCAAGACCAAATACCCTGGCGACGCGCGCGCTGAGATACCCGGGCCCGAGTATGTACTCGAGGGCGGTGAATGGGACGATCCCGGTCCACGGCTGAGCCTGGAACGCGTATTGGATGACCTGACCGCTATTCACGTCGACGATATAGTAGACGACTCAGCATCGGACTCGGGCTCGGACTCGGACAGCGATTTGACGGAGATAGAGTAGTTTAGACGATCACGACGCATAGCACATCATATACTTGACCAATGGACCCCGCTCTTCAATCGAATCGTTCGCGCTATATGTCGAAGTGGACAAGTTTCCTTTTTAGGTAAAATGGCCTTGGAAGCTGACCTTCCTGACGTGTAAGATTGTCGCCTTGATGTGTATAGAAATTCAATACGGTATCAAAATACTTGAAGTACGCGATATATGTTCTATTGCGTATCCCCTGCCCCCCCCGATCTACACACCAAAGTCCCAGCGTCAACGCGAATATCGACCGTCTGTGCCACGTGCAACCCTCCCAACATTTATTCAGCTTGCTGCTACGAGTCCGGCGAAGGAATGCGAAGACTAGAACAATAACATCCCTTACTTCACACTACAAAGGCCACCATTCGCGAGCAGACCGACCACACAAGACGAGGATGTGATGGATACGCAGTTCGGACTCTATCGACTACAATTCAAGAGCACTAGTACTTGCGCACTTCGGCGACGCATGCGGCGAGGTCAGCTAACTGGTGGCGCACATCAGCCAACGCAGTACGAACAGCCTCGAATAGCTCGCGGCCGACGCCAGCCCAATCCGAGCGGCCCTTGAGAAACCGACCGTTGCACTCAGGGTCGGGGCATGGCGGGTGCGTGTGCTGCGTGCAGTCTATGTTGCGGTCCAGCGGGGACACCGTACATTGCGGGCATCTGTCGGGGACGCATGCGATGCAGACCGGGTGGCCACAGGGATGGCCAACACCGTCGGCCATGCGACCGCACGCGCATTTTTCGGTCGCGTTGTGGACGTCCTCCTGCTGCGTTGTCAGCGACCATGGCCGCGATGATGTGAAAGCCGCATGTACTTACGAGGCGCGTCAGTACGAACTCCGCCCGGTTGCCGATCCGAAGAATCTCGTCGAGCCTCTATTGACAGTCAGCGAGGGCGACGCGCTAGACGGACGGTACTCACCGCGTCTGAGGAGGGAGAGAAAACGCTGGTGGGGTACATAGCGATACTAGGGGGAATGCAGAGCGCAACGCGCTGCCTTTATAGCAAGGACGACAGGCCTAGCCCGACGCCCCGCGCAGTAGGACCGGGGGTCGACGTGTTCATCTTGGAGTCGATGGAAACCCCTCGAACGTTGTCAGTCTCTTTGGCTTGCACGGACGCTATCTCATACAAAAGTACGCACGCTTTGTATGGGTCCCGATGCCGCGTGCCCTCCCCACCGCCCGCAAGGTATAGAGATTAAGGCTGATAATTAGATAGACAGCGACATACCTTGGGAAGTCCCTAGGCGCCGCGCGAATGCAGGTCGCCCGGCCATGGCAGCCTCCCTCGATGTCTGCATTCACAAGGTCACCCAGCTATAGATGCGTCAATGATAGGGCTAACTTGGACGACCGCCTACCATTTATGGATCGGAGGGACCGTTGCCCTGGTCCGCGCTTCTCGTCCGATTCGCCTTCAATCGGCGCCGCGTACACCCCGCGCATCGCATTGCAGAGTTTGGATTTGCTGCGGTCGAAAGTCTACGTAGCGGGGTACAAGTCCTGTGCAACGCTCAGACCATGCCGGGTGCACGCTCGCGCTCACTAGCGACGCTCTGCCTGTCAAATAAGCGCAGCTGTTTCCCGTCAGAAGGTGGATCGGCGCACATCTCTCTCCATGTCTCACTACTGCGGAGGTGGCAGTGGCTAGATTCACGCGCCGGTCCCCTTCTGACGTTGTACGACGTCGATTATAGGCAGGGCGGTCGAAAATGAGCAGAACAGTCCGACTCACCTCTGGGGCGCGACTACCTTGCGGGCTTGGCTTGCGTACACCGTGCAAGTCGTGCGTGCAGAGAAGGTAGGCGACGATCTGCTCCGTATATCAGTCCAGATTAAATCGGAACGAACGCGGCGCAACACACCTGCGACCGAGGCGCGCTTCCTCCCAGGATAGCCACGCCGCTGCCAATGGCAACATCGCGAACGACAATCGAGTCGTCTAGTCGTCTGTACCGTGCCGTCGAGACGCGGACTAATCCTGCCATTGCCTGAATGAAAGCGCGAGTCCCTTCATGAGCACTACACATGGACGGGCGGGTGAGCACTGACCCCGACACGGCGTACGAGGGGGGGGGTGGAGTGGAATGATGAACGTTGAAGGCATCAGGCCGGCCGCGATTCACGCGCGCGGAGCGAAGGGAAAGGCAAGCATGGTCGCCGAGCGGTCGGTTGCACGCTCGATACGCATTGTGGGCGACGAGCCTATACTGGTGTCCTACGGAGGAGCGGGCGCCTCACAGTATCCGCTGGGCGCGTACGCGACGACCCTGAGTATACTGTCCGAAATCATGAGTATATACGTTGAAGAGGTAAGGTATGATCGCGCACCTTATCCCATGATCCTCGCGCCAACACAGGTACTGGGGGAGCGTCCCCATTGCCGCTTTCCCATCACTTTGCTTGACGACGTCGCCCGTGAGACTGTCAGCGCAAGACGCGTACGGAGAACGTAGGATAGGATGGGAGCATTGCGTATGCGTGAACAGGAGGGAAGCAGGGTGCGTCGCGACATCCGGGGATATGTCGACCGTGGGAATTTCGTCACGGTCGGGCACTGTGCTTCAATCTCAAGTTCTTCGGCATTGACGCGCAGTATGTCCACGTATACCCGTAGATATGATATTCGGAGGTCAGTATGCATTTTGGTACCGAAATATGCACGAAAGGAATCATCGGCCGGTAGGAATAGGCCCTGTCGAATTATGTGGCGGTGCACTTGGTCGGGATATTCCGAGCACGTGGAAAAAAGACGTCCATAACTACAGAATACAAGCACATTGCACCCCAATAACTTAATAGATGTATGATAGGACATCAGAAGAGCTTACACAATTTTTCGGGACGTGAAAAAGTGAAGGGAAGGGTGTCAAAAAGCAAGCGCCACATATTGATCCCGATTTAGAACGTACCGCTTGGACGTCGAATGGTGATGAATTCTACCATCGTAAAACGATCCCTGGCAAGCAGGTCTCGTAACCAAGGTGGACAGCGTTCGCCGGCGCCGACACTCGGTTCGAGGTTCAACTCGGCGATGTCCGAGCGACACGCGCTCGGAGCCGAAGTCACGTGTGGTCACGTTGATGGTTCGAATCCTGCCGAAGCAGCATTCTGCGTGTCTCCGCATGACGGCGAGCAGCAAGAAGTCTTGTCCGAGCCCCAACGATTATCTAGGACATTGTCGCAGTGCGGCAAGCGGACCGAAGGCTTGGGGCGCGGGGAGCGCTGCTACTGAATATAGTAGGGCCTGCCAAAGGACTCGCAGGATGTCATCGACGACGCGCAGACTCGTGATCAGGCGCCGAAGAGCTCTCTGCTATCCTCGGTCGGTCGCTGCGGGTGGGTAACACTGCAGACTAGAGATATCGAAGGTTAGGAAGCGTAGTCTCCCTGGTTTTCTGTGTCATAAAATACCCCCGACGCACCCGTTGTACAGTCGCGACGCCGGTGCGATATATACGGGACCGTCCGTATGATCCAGACCAATGTGGCTATTTCGCCTGTTTATATGTATTTTTCCGCGTTTTTCAGCCGCAGGGCGTATCATCTCCCCCACACCAATAATCTGGACCGTCCTCGGTCAGCCTGATGTGAGTGGGCGACTCGGTGTTGTTACTGGGTCGTCGGGCGACACACAGTCGACTGTTGCCACAGTCTTTTGAGGTAGTGCTTGGTGAGTTCGGTCGCTGCCGATTTAGGCTTTTAGCTCACGCCTCGTGTCCCGGTGATGCAT
>JAMQCK010000557.1:0-20006 GCA_024196135.1 Pleurotus ostreatus/Saccharomyces cerevisiae fusant | reverse complement strand
GAGAGGGCCGAGGGATCCTGGGCCTCATAGTCGTAGAGGGCCTTGCAGAAAAGAGTGTTTACCAGGTTCTCGTCGAACGACTCGCCGTCATGGGCGTTCTGGTTCTGGAACTGGGAGGAGGACGAGGACTGGCTTATGGACGGAGCAAATGCATGATAGGAGGAAGATGAGGCTACTGCGGCCATTCAAGATATGCTGGAAACGAAGGGGAATGCCAGAAGCCTGCCGCGCCGCCCGTGAAAGTTGAAGACAACTTATGCACGACGCTCGGAGGGACCCAGACTTCGCGCTGACTAAGCATCATTAGAAGTCTGATGTTACTGACTTAGGCAGTTCTCAAATCAATACACCCTTGTCTCCGGCGCCCTGCTCGGATTTTTGTTTGCATCGCGAAACATTCTCTGGCGCGCTCGGGGTGACTCAAGATTGAACAACACCGTGCTAGAAGTTCATGAAGCGCAAATCGGCCGCTCTCGTGGATTATGCCGGCTCCGACGACGGTTTCTCGGACTCATCATCAGGTGAAAAGCCACATACAAAGAAGTGAGTGCATCCCTTCTCTATGTCTTTCTTCGCCTTCTAATTCCGTGTATTGACCTATGGAATAGAAAAAGTCGAACTTCCCCTACCCACGAACCGTCTTCCTCTACTTCCCCACCATCTGCCACCCAACCTACATCACGTCCTCGCAAACTCCCCTCCCTCGCCCCCTCCATAGCAGGGCCCGTGCACGTCGACAATCCCGCTCTCCATCAAGGCCGCATACGCTCCGTGCCGCACGTCGACGGCCAGTGGGCCTGCCATGTGTATGTTCCTGTCACTCTGAAGCCTCGAAGCGCCCTGCGCGACGTCCTGGAAGACGCAATACAAAGCGCGAAGGTCGGCGTGCAAGATTACATGGGTTTACCTGCACAAGAGACAGCCGAAATGTCTGCATTCCACACGTTCTGGGATGCCGAGACGCCCAGACCGGAGCTGCATATCTCGCTCTCGCGTCCGATTTTTCTACGCGCGCATCAGCGGGAGGACCTGAAGCGTGCGGTAAAGAGAGTGGCGCGGGAAACGCAGGGGTGAGTAACAGTCATCATCTTGTACAGCCTTGCGGCGCGTCTGTTCTACCTTTCATTTCGGACGTTCATATGCGTCTTCACCTGTGCACTGAGCAGTGAACTCATCTCATCGTGGCGCGCCCAACGGTTGATATCGTTGACGTATTTCCTGACCTTTTTCTCAGATTCAGCACGTCTTTCACGTCCTTTTCTGTTTTGACAAACGACGAGAATAGACGCGCCTTCCTCACTGTTGATGTGGGCGCAGGACATCCAGAGGTATGATGAGCGTATACTGATTTCACGCATTCTTCTAACCTCTACGTCCCAGCTCGCCGCCATGGCCGCAAAACTTACCCCTTTCCTCCGCTCCATACGACAACAAGAGTATTACTCCGAACCCAAATATCATGCCTCGATTGGCTGGACCCTGTTGAGTCCTAAGTGCGCCAAAAGTACTTCAGCGGTGAACGACAAGAATGAAGCCACTATCTCAGCAAATGCTTCTGAGACGCCCGCCATCCCCGCAACCTCAACGGACCTGTCCTTCGCCAGTCTGCCTGCATTTCCAGAAACGGTAGTCGATGGCTTGAACAGCACTTATGGCTCTCGAATAGTAAAGGTAGGATTGGTGGAGGTCGGGAGGGTCTCGGTGCGGATTGGGAAGGAAGTGTCTTCGTGGCCGTTGGGTGGCTAGCTAGAGAATGACAACTTGCGCCTTTCTACCAACATGTACCGAGGCTGCGAGATTGATCATATATCCCGATTGAGATTTTCTCGGCGCTTCATTGCAGACGAGACTGAGATTACGACCAAGTTCAACAATGTGGGTCCGCGCGTGCTGCATCGTGGGAAAATTCAGTCACCGTCGATCACGCAGTTCGACTTCCTTCTTTTGGACTCATCTTCAGCCGTCGCGACTGGTCTTTTGTGGCAATCTACGTGCCACATCAACTGCAAGTCGTTCGCGGTTCGGCACCATCATGGACGACACCTTCGAAAAACCCACCGCGGGCGCGCCTCCACAAGCTGAGAGGGAAAACGCGCCCGAGGACGACGAGCAAGGCTCTGATGACGAGGAAGGCGCCCAGGATTGGGCCAAGTTGGCGTAAGAGATTTTCATTGCCAAACTCTGCCTCATGCTCAACTACTCATTTTCTTATTGCTCTGATGGCATTATTGCCCTCTCTAGCCAAATGTACTCCCGCTCCTCCGCCCCAGTGATCCCCAAACGCGGCGAAAAGGAATTCGAACCAGCCGAAGGCGGCGGGTCAGGCCTGCAAAAACACGTTCTGGAGCGCTCGAGGAACGCTATGTTTGATATTCTGCGGACGACGAGGGTGATAGCGAAGTAAGTAGCGTTTTCCCATGTGCTTCCAACTTACCCTACACTTTCCTTGGTCGTACTCTTTCTTCAAATCTGTAAAATAATTTCACGAACGAACACTAATAACCTTCCCTCTACCCAGCAAAAGCATGTCCTTCGCTATCTGGCACCCCGCCCTCGCCCGCGCGGAGGTCCTCGTCGCGCACGGCGTGCACTTCTCAAATATGGGACACAGTGCGCCGAGGCCGTACGTAGATGAGGAGGGGGTGACCAAGATCCATAAACGATTAGAGCTTCTTCCAGAGGAGGCGATCTACCTCATCGAACGCGGGGCATTGTTCTGTTCTCTGGCCGACGCACCCAAGATTGAGGTTGCTGGAATGGAGGACGCGGCGGGCCCGCCAATGACGGTGCAGCAGGCGTACACGGAGATGATTGGAAGGGAAGGGTTGACGCTGGAGAAGTTCCAGGTGGGTAACAGCGCCTACATCTCGCTTGAATCGTGTCCTCTGCAGTGCTCGAATAGTCTTCTACTCGAGCGTGACTCGAGCCTTCACCTCCGCATGCGCAGGGTAAACTGATACTACCTTTTTATAGGTCTACGCCTACCTCAAGCGCCTCGGCTACGTCGTCACCCGCGCAAATCCTCCCGACGAAAACTATCCGATGCCGTCGTCGCATAAGGCAGTCGCTCGTTCGTCGACAGGTAAGCAACCCATCCCCTGTCCGCGCGCTGAGCGCTCATTTTCTCTACCAGCGACAACCAGAAATGCGGGTGGCCTCATTGCTGCGTTGTACTCCCTCGTCCGGCGCTGTCTCGCCCACTTCTGGAGAAGGGAATTCGACTGGTGGCACCCGCTGACCGTGAACCGGTGGCTGGGGAAGCGGGAAGGGTATGGTGAGTGTTGTTCCCTTCCTTCTCGCCTTTGCGATCAATCATGCGACGTCCTCTTTTTCTATCTACGCGCCTTAACGTATTCTACATTTCCTGTACTGATATAAACACGCCTCCCGCAGCCCACATCTACCGCTCCCTTCGCTTCATCCCCAATGGGCACGACATCTCGCTACGTCCTTCCAATCCCGACCAGCGACAGAAGGACAAGGACGCCTCGCCATATCGGGTGTTTTATAATATTTACAAGCCGATGACGGCGTTCAAGAAGTCCAGTCCCCCGCCGCCGGATTATCAGGTGGTGGTTGTGAAGTGGGTCTCGCTTTTCTGATTCTGCAGAGGGGCACTCTCAGCGCGCCTCGCTTCTCTCCTTGCCTCCTCCTCTCCTCCCCGTGCAAAAAAAATCTCCGATTCATCACTGACCATTCCCTCATCAGCGCACGCACCACCCTCATGCCCTCCCTCCAAGAATTCGAGGACATGTTCGCGCAGCTGCCCGAGCTCCCGCCGCCCCTCCCGCGGAAGAAGAATTTTCTGCCGGCGCCGGGTGAGTCGATAATGTTATCGTTGACTTTGAAGAAGACGATACTATTTGAGGAAGACGAACTGACTGCCTACTCTAGGCGAGAAACTGCCACCGGGCGTGAAGATCAACAAGGCGCTGCCGAACGCGCCCAAGAATGCGAGGCCACGGCCGCAGGCGCAATCGCAAGGAGAGGGTCTGTACAGGCCGCGTGTATACGACGAAAACGCTTGACAGAACCCGCAGGAAACGCCACGCCCGGCTTCCTCCAGCGCATATTCCCCTGGGCCTTCTCCGCGCCCCAGCGTCCTCCTCCAGGCCCGCGCATAAACCCCTTTATGGCGCTGAGGGCGGGCAAGCGGATGATCATCATCGCTGCGGTGGACTCAGGGAATATTAGCTTCTATCGGTTCATGCAGGGGTCGTTTGTGGATTGGCCGATGGGGTGAGAGGCAGGGAGGGTGGTTTGATGGAGGAAGGCGTATCTGTTCGGATTTATGTGCGTTTTCTTTTCTTTTTCTGCTCACAAGTCGGCTGACGATGGACCCAAGGTATACTATATCGATCTATAGACGGTGCTATAGAGTTGACTACCGCATGGCAGCGTCTACTCCTGCCGGGCACTTCGCAGCGCTGTGGTGGAGTGGGATGGCAGTTGGACGCGCTAATCTATCCGTCCGCACTTATCGACGGTCCTGCTTGGCTCGGGGTCCTGACGAGAATGAACTCGACTGCTGCGCCTCCGCCGTCGGTGCGCCGTATCTGTGTGCGCTTGTCCCTCGTTCAGGCAGGACCTCGGTAGGCAAGCTGAGGTACGGCGGGCTTCGCAGGCCTCGACGATCTTTCCCTCGCGTTGACTACAAAGAGCTTTCGAGAGCTTTCCGGCCACCCGACCGGCAAGACGGAAGGCTTGTGCCTCCGTCATCCCAGGGTCGTGCAGATTGCGCAACCCCCACGCATCACCCAAGCATCACGCTATCCTCTCTTGCGAATCGAACATAGGATTCGGAAGTTCTCCATTGGCATGATGCGTCCGCGCGTGCTGGTACGCGGTCACACGACAAGATGGACGCGTCTCTGGCATTGACAGCTCGATATTCCTCGGAGAAGAAGGCTTGTTTTCGACAGGTTCTCCGACGTTTGAAGCAGTCTGACACCGCGAGGAGTCCGGTCGAAGCACTTTGTAGGCTTCGCCGTATTCTTTCCTTTTTGGGGAAAAATTCAACGACGGCCATCGACGCGACGGGTGTCCGCATCCTCGTCCGCACCTCTCGTCTTCCCATCACGTACAATCCCATATCGTGGGCGCTTTTGGACAGAGTATGCCCTACACCGGCACCTGGTCCATATAGCCCCGCCACTACGTATGTGAGTTGCCCTTCCGCGGCCTGTAAGGATCGTCTCACCAGGTATATGCATCGAAAAGTGGACGCGTTCAGAAGGCCGTTCTGAGTACACTCCGTGCCCTTAATCCCGTCTGTGGCCCTCAGCCTTCAGATAACCAGCTTCGTCGACTACCACTTACCCACGAGAAGAGAACGTGCAAGGCATCATGATCGTGCGCTGCCCGCTACAGATCCTTTGGGTACGCTGGCCCTTCTTGCCCTCCTTCACTGTTCCACCGTCGTGTCTCGGGCCTCGTCTTCCTCCCCCTCTCGATCCGAGAAATCACCTCTGCTGGCCATCGCTAATAGCAGAGTGCAGGCTCACCATGACTATTTCAGCACTACACAGCAGCCCAGCTGGCTCACATGCGAACCTTCCATCTTCTCATTCAAATCCTGTTTCTATTCGTTCCTTCGCTGCGATAGCCAACCGTTATCGTCGCCAGCTGGCCTGATCAGTGAGAAGGCGCCCCTCAACTCGAACTTCTTCCCGTGCATGGTCACGTCCCTCTGCCGCCTTTCCGACAACTCCTTGGGCTCGTCTTGTCCTGTCTTGTCCAGCCTATGGAATCTGTTATTGCTCGACTGGCTCTTGGCGGTCCCTGGCGGTCCCCGGACGATTAAATCATATGATACCACGTGCGACGCCGACCGACTCCGATTGTCTCGGTCGATCACTTGCTTGATTCACCCATCGCCGACTGCCCTTATGGAATCGACAGGATACTTCTCCAGCATCATCTCGAAGGAAGCGCCTTTGGTGGTCAGAACAGCGAAGCTCCCCCTCGACCCTTCAGCTCGCCAAGAACATCAGGTGATTCCGTGCACGGAGCATGGCCTGATGCTGTGGCGCGCTGGCGCCTAGATGGGATCTCGGTCCGGAGGTGAGTGATGCCACCGCCTCAACGTCATGAGCTCGGACGACGGTTTATCTTGCCCCTCTGCGCAGCGCCGCATCGCTTCCCTCACCCACACCACCACCATGACAGGCCGCCTTCAGCGAAAGTTCTCCAACGTCGCTGGCAAGCTCTCGCGCAATGCCAGCAAGATCTCCCTGAAGCCTGCCCCCTCCTCCGTCTCCCTCAGGTCCTCGTCGACCGCCACCACAAACGGCTCCCCAGGCACCCCATACAAGACCCCCGCACTCGACCCCATGGAGGAGGTCGACAATCGCCTGCTCGACGGCGAGCTGCAGGCGGTCGACGACAAGCTCGACAACGCCAAAGTGGGCAAGGTCCGATCGCGCTGGTCGCTCGCCCTCGAGGCACGCACCTGGCGCAAGCTCATGGCGATAGGCATGTACATGCACACCTTCGCCCACCCTCGCCCTCCCGGCCCCTCCTTCACCCGCAAGGCCCGCGCGACCGTCTCCACCACCCCGGGCGACATCCCCCTCGTCTTCTACACCCCGCCCGGCTACCCTCACTCGCCGACGCAGGCCGCCGGCTACCCTGTCATCGTCAACTTCCACGGCGGCGGCTTCACGATCGGCTCCGCGACCGACGACTGCCGCTGGGCCGCGTCCTGCGCGCAGCTCGTCAACGCCGTCGTCGTCTCCGTCGACTACCGCCTCGCGCCCGAGTACCCGTTCCCCACCGGCGTCGAGGACGGCGTGGACGCGATCTTCTACCTCGTCGAGAACGCGAAGGAGCTCGCCATCGACCCCGCGAACATCGCCGTCTCCGGCTTCAGCGCGGGCGGGAACATGGCGTTCACCGTGCCCCTGCGCTGGCAGTACGAGCTGCGCGCGCGGCACGGGCACCCCGCGGACGCGGAGTGCGACGCCGCGCTGCCCCAGGACGCCGCCTCGCGCGGCACGTTCGACGCGCACGGCCGCATCGCGACCATCTGCGCGTTCTACCCCTCGCTCGACTTCACTAACACCCGCGAGGAGCGCCGCGCAACCAACACCCGGCCCGACAAGTGCCTCCCCAAGTTCTTCACCGAGCTCTTCGACGCGTCCTACCTCCAGCCGTCGCTCCAGATCGACCGCCGCAATCCGTACCTCTCGCCCGGCGTCGCGCCCGATGAGATGCTGCGCGGGCTGCCGCGCGAGATCCTGATGTACACGTGCGAGTGGGACGAGCTGCTGTCGGAGGCGAAGCGGTTCCACGACCGGCTGTGTGCAGCCCCGCTCGACAAGAACGTGCACTACCGGATGGTTGAGGGCGCGCCGCACGCGTGGGATAAGAGCGTGAACGGGAACGACCCCGAGCGGGACCGCATCTACGAGGAGGCGTGCAGCCAGCTGCGCCGCGTGTTCTATGGCAGTGGCGAGCCGCTGCCGGGCGCGCCACCGTGCACGAAGAAGGCAGAAGCGGCGCAGGCGAGGAAGGAGAGACAGGCGAAGGAGCAAGCGCAAAATGACGAAGCGGCACAACAGGTGGAGCAGCCGCCGCAGGGCGAAGCAGCGCCGCCACCTCGTATCGAGGTAACACAGGCGCCTCAGAACGAGGCAGCGCAGCCCGCGGCCTAATAGATCGATGGCGAATAGATCTAATCATATTGTTTGTAGGGGTGCTGGCGCTACAGCCTACAGGACGGACCTCAGTAGATACGAACTACGGTCGTATCCCTTCGGGTACGCACCAGTCGTACTTCTTCGTACTTTTACTCTTGTCTCTTCCTTCCACACACTCTTGACACTTCCACTCAGCTGGGGGACCTCTTTACCTATCCCCAGACTCCTTTATCCCTATGGCGTACTACTCTCTGTCTTTTCCAGGGGCTTTGGTGGTCGTTTCGCGCATCTGGCTGTATCCGCTATCCTCTGCACACCTAACACACGCATCATATGTATTGTATCAATGAAACTTCTTGTATTTTTTCATCGAGTGCATGGAGTGCTCTACAAGTCCAGCGAAAGGGGACTGGAAGGATGACCGTGGCTGGAAGACTTGGTTGCTCTTTGTACTCGACAACATCCGGTTGAAGTTGTCGCGCTCCTCCCAAATTGGCGTATGGCTCGAGAGCTCAAACTTCATCCACTTCGCGCTAGACATCTTCTCCACGAAGGGTGCGACGATCCAGTCCTGCGCGAAATCCCTGGCCCCGTTTATAACGAACGTGGGGACATCTATATCTCCCTGCTTGTCGCGCACGTCCCATCCGTGCAGCTCGCCGCCCTGAGCGTTCCTACCAGAGGCTTTCGTGCTTCGCCTTGACAATGATTGCCGAGGAAGCTGACATAGCGTCGCTGGTCGTCGTGTCCGCGTCCTCGCCGAAGTGACCTGCCATGCCAAGCAGGAAATCCATCCGGAAACGGCTATACCATGCACGCATACTGCGCATAGAACAGCTGGACCGCCACCCACAGCCTGAGCACCTCCCGGGATGCGCTCTGGCTGACGATCGTCTTCTTCGCCTGCTCCGGGGTATCCGCGTTCTCCAGCAGTTGCATGAACGACAGGTCCCACCACTCCTTCTTGGGGAGGCTATTCGCCAGGATGAAGTTCTTCATCCCTTTCGGGAGCCTCCGTAGGATGATCTCCTGCCCTAGGATGCCTCCCCACGAGTGGCCGAGGTAGTCGTACTCCTCGATATTCAGATGGGCAAGGAGGTTGAAGAACTCGTCGATGAAGAAGTCGAAGGTCCAGAATGCGGTGTCGCCCTGCCTCTCGCGAACCAGCGTGCTCAGGCCGGCGCCGACCTGGTCGTAGAAGACGACGGGGACGTCGTAGGTCTTCGCGAGGTCGCTGATGGGCAGCAGGTAGTCGTGCGAGAATGAAGGACCGCCGTGGACGACGATGAGGGGGCGTTTGCCGGAGGACAGGTCACCGAAGATCTTGTAGTACGTCTCGTAGGTGCGGTCGCCAACAGTGTAGGGAGCCTTGCCATGGCCGAAATCAGGACAGGCGGTCATGTTGGTACTGCTCAAAGGTCTGTGGCGATGGCACCTCGTTGACCACAGGTTCACCTGATATGTGCTTATGAATGTAAACGGGGGTCGGGACGACGTTGGCGTTAGCGACCTCCATTTATATGATTTTCCCTACTGTTGTAGACAGAGCGGCGATGGCGCATGCAGGGGGTGACTTCTCGAACGACTTCGGCATGCAGCCGGATTGGTCAAAGCAAGTCTTCTGCCGCGTTTTTCTCACCCACCATGATGAGCCGTATCGAGCGAGCTGCCCTTGTTCCCACTGAACGTGGGCACGCAGTGTGCTTTGTGGGCGCTCGAGATAAGACCATGGCCGGGCGAAGTCAGGCAGGAGTTCCAGAAGGAGCAATGAAGGTCGAGACAGTACACATTCTGTCAGAGCAATACGAACAGACACGTCCACAGCAACCAGTCGATAGACAGACGGCCGAAGCCCCGAGCACGATCCTGCCCAGGAAATGTCCATGATAGGGGAGAGAATTCAGGACGTCCTACTATCCGACGCTCAGCGCACAACGTGGGTCGAGCCCAGTCGCCGCTTCACTCTCCAAGCTCCGGCCAAATCTTGCAGGCCAGCGCTTATCGGTCCCTTATGAGACGGGATCCAGGGATGGGCCCCAATCCACCTGACGCGGGATTTCTCCCGACCTTCAGGCTGTCCACCGCGTACCCGCCCGAGGGATCTCAGTAAATTGTCCACGAGCTGAGACAAAGGGGCGGCTGGGTTATACACCGGCATGCGTGGTTGTGTAATCGTTTTGTTTGGGTTGTGGGTGTTGTTTGGCCGGGTCACGTGTTAGACGGCAACTGCCGGTGGCGTCCGGGTGGCGTGGAAGTTGGCGCTGACTTGAAGGCGAAATCGAGGAGTACTGCGTCGGCGCTGGGCAAGAGAAGTGGGAACTGAGGATGCCCTTAGATTTTAATGGGTCACACATGATTTCTGAAGCGTTCCAAACCGGAGTGTCGTGTATGGAGAACGCTGTTAGCGGCCGTTCAACTTTGAGGGATTCCCTGCTTGACGATCACGCAGCACCGTCATGTTCACCAGAGGTCAATGTAGCGAGCTGTCGCAGAATCCGTCAGCGCGATATGAGTTTGCTGGAACGCCAGGTCACTGATGCTCGTAGAATGAACTTACCGATTGACAAGCTCAACGGTGCCACCAATCATCCCCATGATCCCTGAGACGCCTGGAAGCCACTAGCCCACGAACGGTCGCCACGGAAGGAAGCATCGCAAGAGGATGTATATGTGAACGTTGGACTTCGTGATGGCCATGTAGTATGAAGATCTACTCGCGATTGGGGGGGCTAGGCTGAAATCAAAGGTCCGTGAAGGGCGCGAGTTCGGTTGATCGTGAAGTTCGTCCGAATTTGCACATCACCGATGAAAGCTAACGGGCTAGGAGTCTCGGTCTCCCGGACGAGAGCCAAGGATGATTGGGGTCCTGTTGGGGGTTCGCGACGCGCCAAGACGTTGGCACTCATCGTAGTTCAAGACCAGCAGCCCGTCGTTTTCAGTGGAGTGTAGCAGAGCCAGACAGCAAAGAAGTAGAGCGAGAAATTTCTTTCCCGAGAGATAACGTACTCTTATTCTGTCGGCATAAGTTGAAGCAGCAGGAGAGGAGGTTGATGTCGTCGGAGGTCACGATTGTAGTTGGGATTGCAAGACTCGTTCAGGCTGTCGCTCGTCCCGCAGATTCGTGCACGTTAAATTCTTTGTTGCCGCAAGCATGACTTTCATTGGGCCTTGTCAGCGTCATGAACTTAGTATGCCTCGACATTCTGACTGAGAGGACGCGCGCGCCAGCGGTGTCGGCTATGGTTTTCCGGCTTGCGGCACCTGGAGAACTGTTGAACCATCAGCTTCAATCACAGCGCACCTTATATCGAGCGAGACAATAAAAGATAACGACTAGCTGCGTTTCCAGGCAATCCGTCGTCGCAGTCGTTGTTGAAGAGACAGGCCGTAAC
Organism: Pleurotus ostreatus/Saccharomyces cerevisiae fusant; assembly: GCA_024196135.1. NCBI lineage: Eukaryota > Fungi > Pleurotus ostreatus/Saccharomyces cerevisiae fusant. The sequence continues at coordinate 8,974 of JAMQCK010000557.1, read as the reverse complement.
AAAAAGGCACGTGGCGATGACGCCACAAAGGGCCGGAGCCAAATGGAACAAAGGAAGGCGGGCGCTTGTCCCGAACTCCCACCACGGAGGGAAGAATGGATCAGCGCCTCGAGTACAGTCTTCAAGTTCATGTTACTGAGCCCTCTATTGTTGAAATCCTATATCGATGCCTTTCCTCGAAGCTAGCTCCTCATTCACTCCACGCCGGCGTCCCTCGGCCACGCTTATCACGCGTTATTGTCTCCTGGTGATGGCGACGGCTTCCTCTTATTGTCTTTCCTCGCTCCCACGCCCTTGTTCTCGCGGATTTCCGGGCCTTGTGCCCAGTATGAAATCTGCACGCGCGTGTCTCGGGCCTCGATATAAGGACAAGGTCGCGGGCGAGACATCCCCCAACGCTCGCTCTCTTACAAGACGGGAAACCGCCCCGCTGCACGACAACAATGGCCATCCCGCCCGAGACGTCGCCCGTGCAGTTCCTGCTGGAGCGCTTTATATACCGGCAGCGCGACTTTTGGCGAGTTCCTCCCTCCGCCACGAAGGAGAAGTGCCGCGCGCAGAGCCCGCCCGAACCGATGGCCGCTCATCCGAAAGCCAACCCTAACTTCCATGTCACCGCACTCGCAGACATGATCTCGGCGGCGGTGAAGGTCGTCGTCTCTGAATACGCAGCTGTAGGGCACGCTGTACCCACACTGGAGTCCACCGAGCCGGGCCCCTTCGACGACCCCGACAAGAGCACGGCCCGCTTACGAACGGCTGTGAAGACCATCGAAGCTGCCTGCGCGCAGCTCTGCGCTACTGTCGCTACACCACAGGGTAACATGCACAACGTGAGTCTTCGCTGCTTCGGGAAGCACGAATGTGGCATCTGACGTCTCGACAGAAAGCATACGCCGTACGCTTCGACCACTCTCTCATATATGTGGCGCGACTAACCTGTCGCTTAGTATGTTGATATTGCGTGCATACGGACGGTCATCGACGCTCGCGTCGCCGATCACCTGCTCAGCAGGCCGGAAGGCATGCACGTCGACGAACTCTCCAAGTTGACCGGTATAGAAGCGGGGAAGCTCGCACGCGTCCTGCGTGTCCTCGCCACATCACATTGCTTTAGCGAAGGTGCGCCCGCCGCGCGCCTCGCAATTTACAGTTGCTAAACAATCGATCCTGCCCAGTATACCCCAACGTCTTCACGAACAACCGCCTATCAATGAAGCTACTATCAGAAGACCCCGTCTGCAGTCTGGTCGGGCGAGCGTGAGCAGAAAGCCGATTCATCCGTCTACGCGCTTTAACTCATCTGTAGTGTCGACGAGACCGCCCCTTCAGCACTACACCTGAGCGAAGTCTTACGAGACCCCAAGAAGGGACGCTCGTACCTTCCTCAAGACTGCACTTATGACCACTTTTACGGCCGGCCAGTATTCGGCCAGACCGACACGGTACGCCTCATAGTATCCATTCTCTCTTTCCTCGCTCAACAATGACTACAGCCGGAGGGCAAATTTCGCTGTGAGGTTCGTCTTATCGTTATATCGTGAATTCGTGGCGCTGACTGCCTTACAGCGATTCGCAAAGGCGATGGCAGGCCTGAGCTGCATCGGGGGTCGCGCTATGCTCTCTAAAGGTGCCTACATCATACAACAATGCTCCGGGGATTCGCTAACCCTATGGCAGTATACCCATGGCATACCGCACCACAAGGCGCCACAATAGTCGACGTCGGCGGCAGCAAAGGCCACGCTACTATGGACGTCGTGCGCGCGTTCCCGCACATGAAGGTGATCGTGCAGGACGCGCCGGAAGTCGTCGCGCAGGGGCCTGAGGTATGTTTGTCGTCCTGAGTCCGACTCCTATCGGCTCTTCTCGCGCGTCATCCGCGGTTCTTATCCGTCTATGCAGTACTGGAAGACAAACCTACCCGAAGGCAATGTCAGTTTCGTGCCCATCGACTTCTTCAAGCAGTCCCCAGTTTCCGGTTGCGAATATTACTACGTGAAGCATATCCTGTGCGTCGCTTGATTTTTCCCGCTATGCTGTGCCCTCGGTCTTACCTGCGACACGCTCAGACACGACTGGCCCGACGCCGAGTCGATCAAGATCCTGCAGAACATCCGCGCCGCGACGAAACCCACTAGCCGACTGCTTATTCACGATTACGTGCTGCCGCCCGTTGCGCGCCGCCTCGGGCGCGCAGATGCGATGCAGGCGCCCGAGCCGCTACTACCGAGCTATGGCGCGGCAAACACCCGACCGTTCCGCCAGGACATCAATATGCTCATCCAGGTCAACGGGAAGGAGCGCACGTTGGACGAGTTTATTGAACTGGGGTATGTTTGTTCCCTCTCAACGTGCGTCGGTGCAAAGTGCTGACGGGAGTATAGCGAGAAGACGGGCTGGAAGTTTGTAGAGTGGATGGAGGCGGGCGAGGAGGGCTTGCTAGAGTTCGTCCCCGTTTGATGGTCATTTAGAGGTTCAGTCTTTTTGCGCGATCGAGCGCGTGTACACTACCCCTTCGTTTTCTTGCCTAAATCTTGTATACCATTCATTCGAGTCTAAGTATATATCTATCACTATCTGTCTGTACTATTACTATGTAGGCTTGACTAGTGCCATGTCCCAATGATGACTACCTTTTCTGGAAGTAAAGGGCGAACAAACAAAGTTTGTTTGTCCGTTCGTTATCTTATCGTTACTTGACCCTGCTTGTCACGGGCGTTCCCGAAGTTCTGCTCGTCGTCGAGCGTCACGTCGACCTCATCATCTCACCATGTTCCGAGCGCGGATACGGCCTGTATGTCTGTCGCACAAAGCTGTATGTTACAATTTCTGACGTTCTTAGCCGCCTAGAGCGTTTGCAGCAACATTGGCGGCCTCCGCGGTCGTGCTCGCCACACCGACTGGTGAGCGCGAAAAGGTGCGTAGTTATGTTCTCACTTGCTACGAGGAACCTAACAATCGATGCATAGCTGCCAATTTACCCTCAACCCCCAACTACCCTTGAACTCATCGACGAGCCCTTGCCGCTCGAGAAGGAGATCGGGATTGCCCGGAGAGCCGCGACGCAGACGGTGCGCAACATCCAGGCGCAGGCCCAGGGTGTTGTCTCCAAGTGGATAGGCATCGAGAAAGCAGTTGAACGTACGTCGCATGCCTTGCTCCTTTCCATGTTTCTCACCAGACCCAGACCGCGTCAAGGCGCTCGCGGCCCCGGATGAAGCCATGACCCCCGCCCTGCTCTACGTCGGGATTGCTACCCTCACAGGGTCCATCCTCACACGGAACCGCTCGCTCCTTACGCGCTTCGTCATTCCCCCGGCCTTCCTCGTCGGCTCCATGAACTACTTCCTCCCCCACACCTCCGCGAACATCTCCGCATACGGCGCGTCCCTCGAGGAGACGTACTTCCCCACGCTCGCGGAGAAGCACGCGATCGCGAATGCGCACTCTGCGATGACCTGGCAGCGGCTCAAGGACGCCACCGAGTCTGGGCGGGAAAAGGTGGGCGACGGTGTACTCGCTGCGGTCGAGGCAGCACAGTCGGCGACGGGTTTGAAACTGAAGGAGGCACTCGGCTGGTCCAAGGCTAGGGCCGAGGAAGTCAAGTTGCAGGCTCGTGCTGTCGCGGAAGATGCTGAGGCCAAGGTCCGGGAGACTGCCGCCGCGGCGGAGGACAAGGTCGAGAAGAAGGCTGAAGAGGTCAAGTCTTCGAGTAGGCGCGTATAATGAACGATCCTTAGACAGCCTCAATGACACTACCCATCCGGTCTTCCATGCGTACTGCAAGTTACGATGTGGGTTCGGAGTCTGCCTCTCAAAGCCAGTAATCGCCGAGTTTCATCGCATACGTCTGGACTCACGAAGGTAGATTCCCTGGCCATTTGACCGTGCTGAGTCTACTTGCCGTATTCGCTGCTTTGTAGACCGCAAATGGACGTATGTTCTCGTCCCTGAACCAGGTCGACTGCTTCTCGCATCGGCTCGTCCTCGCGAATATACTGCATCAGTGGCGTGATCGAACGGACTACCCGGTCCCAACGCGTTGGCTGTGACTCCTCCGACGAGTGGCGATTTACCGAAGGTCATAGCTGCTGCCGTTCAGTATCGCTGTCCTGCACCATGCGTATCGTCGTCGATTATGCGTATCACATGCCTCCCTCAGGTATGATTGTGCCACCTCGTATCAGGCGCCTTGGGTACCTCATGTCCGTGTGAACAGCCACAGGATAATGAAGAAGAAGGAAGATATGTCCGCGCCGATCCCTCTGTGCGGTCCGCGGGCTGAACTGTTCATCCCCCCGCCCCGCTTGTCCGTGATGCGCCCGCCCGATGTTGAAGATCAACCCGTCTCAGGCAGGGGAACGCCCGACGCTTCTCAGGCGCGTTCACCAAGATAAGCAAGTGCGCCTGTTTATCGCGCGAGAAAGATGCCACAGCGCTGCAGGTGGTCTGATTGCTTCAGAACATCGCTTACCTCCGTGTCGGCCTTCGACAGCGCCTCATTGGACGATTACATGTCGTATGCATGTCGCTAAACTTTGGGACATGGGACAAGGCATCTATACTATTCCGGCGTACTCGCCATATTCGCGAGCCCTTTCGTACGCGCGGACGGCTTCGCTGAGTTTTCGCCTCTTGTGAGGGAGAATTCTTGGTGATACCTGGCTTCGCGCGCTTGAAGCTCGCTGACTTGAGAGACCTTTGAGAGCTTCCATTCCGTAATACACGACAGAGGTATAACACTACATAAAATTCCTTCATCCAAGAAACAAAATAACCATGGTATGTACCAATCCGAGAATAGGGTATACACTATGCACATCGAGGCGCTAGAATACAGATTTTGTGGCACACCGTATGATCCTCACCAGTCAGACGGAGGAGTGCCGGTGCAGCGGTGTCGCTCGAGCGTCGAAGCGTTTGAGAAAAAGCGTCGGCAGACATCACATGTCCACTCGCACTTGCGACCGTGTTTGTTCACTTCGTGTCTGCATGGAAAAATCAGTCTCATGATTGAGGCGCGGGGTCAGTCATGCTGGACTTACCGCAAGCGGTCGTGCTGGCGCGAAAAGTGGGCGTCGCAGTTCGGGTACTCGCACTTGAGCGCGGTGCGCTTCGGTCGCGTGACGGGGAGAATTTTCGACGTGGGGTAGGACGTCGCAGAGCGGGAGCGCTGCAGCTTCGGGGGATGGATGGAAGAATGCGCGCCTGGGACCATGCGGTCCTCCGGGGAGTATGCGAAGGTGGTCTCCGTGTCAGACAGATGGGTGCAGGACGACGCCGAGGACGGGGGCGATGGGAACTCGTCGAATGAGGAGCGGTGGTAGTATCCCATTGGCCCAGAAGAGGGAAGGCCAGATGCAGACGTGTCGGAATAGTTTCCGTCGTTGACAGGCCAAGACCCTGGCGGCACTGGGTAGAATGTCAGTGGACGTGTGCACGCATGCAGGTACGAGGACGTACTATTCAAAGAGCCAATGAACCCCTCATCGCAGTCCATGGGGAGGTTTTGACGACCAAACATTTCCTTGTACTCCTTGTAGTAAGGCTCTGCTGACAGCGGCGTCAAGTCGAGCCGTGCGGGGAAGGTACCGAGGTGCTTACGGGTGCAGCCACTCCACGACGAGGGTGACGACCGCGACGAGCTCGAACGATCACCATACGCGATCGGAAGCGAGTTCTGCGCGCCCTCTAAGAAAAGGTTAGCTTGGGAAAAGCACGGAAAAAGAGTGGCGCACCTTCATCAGGCTGTCCGAGGGAAATGGAGAGGTACGTCCCGGACGCGTCGCGCACGGTGGACACCTTGACGTCGACATTGGCCATAGACGTCAAAGACATGGCTGAAAAGAGACGTTAAGTATTCATCCCGAAGGACGTGCGGGGGACGGGCGCACCTGGGGGAGCAGTGGGCCGCACGGAGAAGGACAATGCATTCAGGTCCAGGTCCGGGTCAGTGCTTCTGACGACGATCTCTGCGTACTGCAGAGAGTGGATGGGGAGGGAGAGCAAGGACATGGTTCGGGTGGAGGGGCGCTCGCGAAATTGCGGTGGCAGGTTATCGTCCCGAGCCTCGAAGCAGGCCCTCTATATATACCAATGGCCTTGCGAGGTGACCAGCCCACTTCTTTATGTTTCCCCATCTGATGCCGAGTGTGTCCGGTGATGGACCAGTCGCTGGTCTGCTCATGCGGTTATCAGTGATCGCGTACGGTTGAAAACCCGGACAGATTGGTGCCGTGTGGGCTCAAACCAAATGCGAGATCTCTGCAAGAGATCCATCGCGCCCTCGTGGAGCGCGCGTCGGCAGGCGCATCGGCTGACTCTCCCATCGCCCGACGCAATCGACCGCCTTTCAATGCATTCAGAGGTCAATGTCTCGGACCCGCGCGGTCGAATGGGAAGGCTGACCACTGCTCGTCGCTCGAAGATGTTTCAGCGTTCGTCGCCGCGAGGAAGCTCGATTGCACATGATAGTAAACCAACGTTGGCAGCAACCTCTGCAGACACGGTCGCTCCCAGACATCGCGGCAGCAAAGCGGATGAGTGTCCGAGCAGCGCTGGTGAAGCGATCAGAGGGTGCGGTTGTGGCAACGCGACAATGCGCGAGGCTCACAAAATTCACACCCATCAGGGTGCAAGCGTCCATGTTGAAGCTGGACTGAGTTCCTGGGTGACATCGTCACAGTTCGTAAGCTGATCGGCGCACCTAGAACCATGCCTCTGCGCACACAATCGCGTCCCGCGGTTGGAAGGTTCGGAGATACAGAAGCAAGGCGCGAGGGGCACGGAAGATGCAGCGTATCGTGTAAAATCGATCCTAGCAACGTCCGCGAGAAGGGCGGGAAAGGTCGCAGCGCGAGACGCCTACTCAACGCACATTGTCGAACGCGAGTATAATCAGTGCGAAATCGTTGACGCCAATGGATCGTTCACAGCCTTTACCTTACAACATGAGTCGAGAGCAGGACCCGGCGGTCGAAGTCTCGCTATTCCGCATTTGAGCGCTCAAGGAAAAGTTTGTGGTCTAGGACGCGCGAGCGCTGTATGTGGGGTGACCCTAAGGCAATGGTGAGCGGCTAGATCTCAGGGTATTACGATAGGCTTCGTCTATACCTTGTGTATAGCACATCCAACACGCAATACACCTGGGTCCTTTCAGTCAGTAGTATTCGAGGGTCCATTGGGCTGTACTGCAACATCGGCCCCGGAAGAACGTCCAGCAAATACGCGTTGCATTCGTGGGTCAAAAAGATGGTCCGCGTGAGGACGCCCTTACTCTTTGATATCATCACGGGGGTCTCTCGTGTAGCTTCGCCCGACCGTGTGCATCTACGCGTCTCTGAAGTGTTATCCATCAGCTAACGAAAAGCCGTGAGTCCAGTAGCGGTATTTCGAAGGGTTTGAGAGGGCACTGGGACCCACGTAGGTATTGGTCCATCGAAGAACGTGCGTACCTGTCCCCTGGCGATGTAGGTCCAGCAGCAGCGCTCGACGCATGCGACGATGGTCGACGGCAGAGAGTAGGCAAAGTTAATATGCATAGTTCCGGCGCCGAGGGTACTCGAGCCGAGTCACGAGGAACGAGGGGTCCGGTCCTTGAACGAAGATCAACGACAAGTATCAGTATGACATGCGACAGAGTCGGTCGCGAGCGCGTGGTCGACAGCCTGCGACACGCCACCGAGGGCGAGCACGAAGCGGGGGTAGGCCCAGACGACGTGAAGGGCGAGGCAGTCTTCGAACATTGAGTAAGAACAGGTAAGAACCCCGCGCGGTAGTTGTGACGAGTTCGACCCAGCTCGGGGTCAAGAGCGCATATTTCATCGACGAGGTCCCCGCCTCCGGAAGTCCATGGGGAGAGTGCACCAGCAACCTCAGGTGGCTGAAGTACCGAGGGAATGGAGAATCAGAACGGGCCGCTTTGTGTGTAGGAAGGATGAGTAGATAGACTCCGTTTAGCCAGGACCTGCTCGGGCTCGGCCTACGCTGCTGTTTCGTCCAGTAACTGTCGGATTAAGTGGGTCAGGGAACTTTCTGGATGAGATGATTCAAGGAGCACAAGCACTCTACACAAACGGCAACGGTACCCTGCTATTCTCGCGAAGACCTGTTTGGGATCAAGAGGCAGCCATGAGATAGGCAAGGTGAAGGAGGAGGAAGAGGAGGGTACCTGACAAGAACAGCCGACGACGAGTATCGGCAATTGCCGAGTACTTTCCGCGGTCACATTCTGTCGCGGAGTTCGAGGCCAGAGTACTGGGGGTGGGCATGCGCCCGCGATCAAACGGCTTATTTGGTCGTGTTGACCTCCATTGTTGGCCAGGTTCCGCCTTCCGCATCTATCCCAGCTTCCGCCGCATCTCTTAGCGCTCCAAGGAGTGTCCAATGCGCAGTCCAATAAATCAGTCCGATGTTCTGTGGAGTCAAATATTCTCGTATTTTCGTATTGAATTTCTGATGCAATAAAAGTCCACTGGAAAAAAGCTATTGAAGGATGTGTGAGTTTTGACTCCACACATTTATGGAGTACATCAGTGTCCTCAGTACGTTGCATTTTCCAGATGAAAGACAAGCACGCGGGTCACTGGATAGACGAGCAAGTTCGCATGGCGGAATGATGACAGACGATGATGACATCAGCGCGCGCACCTGTGCTTGACCCCGACGTCGACCATAACCGCGCGCGACCAGCAAATACGCTACCTATTTCGCATCGGTCGGGCCTAAGTACATCATTACAAGTGCAATACTAGCGTCTATGGCCCCTCTGACTGCTCGGAAACTCCACCAGAGGCTTGCCTCCGCTTTGGGGCACAACCACTTTCTCGCCGGTCTGAAGGAATCTGTCGAACACGTACATGCCCCCGGCAGCGAGAATATAGACCCTGCCTTACTTGCGGCTCACACACGTTGCTGTAACTCCCGCTGTGCGCATTGCCGAGACGAAATTGCGACGCTGAAAGCCGACCTC
>JAMQCK010000556.1:0-20048 GCA_024196135.1 Pleurotus ostreatus/Saccharomyces cerevisiae fusant | reverse complement strand
CATCGTGAGGTGTGTTCTACGCATCTCAAATTGTATCCTCTTCATTTCATCTGCATCATCATACGTTGAAATCCAATACTAGACGTTCAGATATATGATCTTGCACGACTCGCAGGACGAACACGCCCGATGCTGCCAAATACAATCTCCGGACTCGGATGACTCAAACCCATTCAGCGCGTCACTCCGAACCTTCGCTTTCTTGACACGCCCGCATCTGACTCCAGCCTCTTTAGTCGAGTATGTAAACTTACGCCTCTGGCGCCTATATGGGCGCTTACACGGAAAGCATGTTCTCACTCGAGGCTTACATCTCACCTGCCCGATCCTCTTCGCTCTCTTCGCCACCATGTTCCCTCTCGACGAGCCCGACGTCCTCCCATACCCTTCCACTGATACACAGCCTTCTGGTAGGCAGTCAGTCATATGTGAGTGCCCCTTCTTGACCGTAGGCGCTTTGCCCTTGCGCTCATTAAATCCATGAAGTCTATTCTACCGAGGGCGAGATCATCGTCTTCCGCTCTTGCGATGGCGTTCTCCTCAACGTCGATCGTCGCTATCTGAAATGGGCAACCGACGGACCACTCGCCGTCGATGTGCCCGCTACTCCCGGCGAGAATACAGCGCTCGAGGAAGATAGCGAGACGCTCGAGACCCTCTTCGCCTTCGTCCACCCTCGCCGGCACCCGCTGCTCGACAGCATCCCCTTCACCCAGCTGTTCAAGTTCGCGGAAGCCGCGGAGAAGTACCGCGTGTTCCCGGCTATGAGCATCGCGAACGTCAGGATGAGGTGCGCATCGTGCGGCGGATGGTAGCGGCGCGCACGAGCTAACGTAACATCCAGCATGGCATACAAGGATCATCCTTTGAAGGTGATGTCATACGCCTGCAAGCACGGATACATGGACCTGCTGGATCGCACGGCCCCGCTGTCGATTGGCACGCCTGTGAGCGCTGCTCTCGGGACCTTCGACTACTTGCCTCTGTTTATCGCCTGGGTAAGTCTATCTTCTCGTAATTCTCGGTCACGTCCTTGCCACTCGTGCCGCGCAGGTTCAATACAACGACAACTTCCACCAGATCGACAAGGCCTTATTCACCCTCGTTGCTGAAAACAGCCACAAGACCTGCTCCGCCTGGACGAAGATTCAGGACGCCGTGTCTCGTGCTCACGTTCAAACCCATCTCTCGCCGTCGAACTTGGACGTCCTTTTTGCCGGAACGGACGTAATCGCAGGCGAGTACTGCGGCCAGCATAGGAAGGCGACGGACACGCCGAAGGAGCTGTACTGCAATTACCTGCGGAAGGACTGGATGGCTCGGGCGCAAAGAAGGATGCAGGCGATTCCTCCGCTGTCTCAGTTCATGAAGTAGATAGGTTTTCGATGGAAAGAAGGACCAGGATCGAGAAGATAATCGCAGTCGGGGTCGGCTATCTCCTGGTCTTGAACTTCACCGTGTTTCTGACCAATGTCGGCTCTGCTTCCAAATTTGTCTGTTCGCGCCATGTCCCTTCGACGACGCTTCGCACATCCAAAGCGAGTCGTAGACCTTTGTCTGATAATATCCCTGTGTACAGTTCATCGCCAGACGCGCCCATCACCCACGAGTCCTGCGGCCGAAGGCACTTCAGAAGGAAGGGTCTGAGTCGATGCAACGCTCCGGCAGGAATTCGGCGAGGTCCTCCAGGTCGAGCTTTGTGCTCTTCAAGGGCACATGTATTGACGGTCAGCGGTGCCGCGCGACTGGCCCGTCGAGGGCGCCTCTCAACGCCACTTTGAGTGCACATACTATGCTAGGTCAGGATACCCTTTGATCAGTATTATATGGGTCCATCTCCGCCTCTCATCGGGTATGTCCCTTGCAGCCCGTTGAGTGCGTCATGTGGGCTGACAAAATCGCAGAGCAGACATACTAAAGCGCATTGCCTCGCAACCGCTCGCAGGATATAGTAGAATATGGTGGGCCCTTCAGACCCTGGAAAGGCGCGGACCGTCCGTCGCCTACGGCTAGACGGCCATAAATTTCGAAAATCAACAGTAAATCCCAGTGAAAACCCGTTCTGGCGAGAGCAACCGTGATGTGACGAGATCGGATAATCCGACACAGTCAGTTCTCGTCCTCGAAAAAGCGACCTTTATCATATTTAATTCGTACGAGATATGTCGGGTTCTGACGAGGGCAGTTTTGCCCAGCTGAGAGAGCATTCTCTCACAACCGATGGTATTCGCTGTGGTCAGACCCAAAAATGCTGTCATATGATGGTAAAGAAGCATACAGAACGTGCGGGAATGCGTAAAATAGAAACCATTAAACTTATATTGTCCCGGACAACTCCCCTGGTGGTGCTGATTCGGACGACGTTGCAGCCTAAGAATGAGATCAGTACGACGAAGCTATCAAAAGCAGGTACTTACCTGAGCAAGGCCTTCATTCGCCCGCGTCGCCTTCGCAGACCATTCCTACACACAAAGGTAAGCCTTCGCACGTAAGTCAAACCCCGAAGCGACGCACATCTCTGTCGTGTTGGGCAAGTGCCTTGTAGTGCGCCTTGAAAGCAGCCGTCATCTCTGCACCACTCCGAATATGGCTATGTGTTCGCTCGAAGTCTTGACGGCAGAGTCGGCTACATGAATGGTGAGGATGCGGTTATATACACATGCGGAGAACGACCGTACTAGGGTGTGACCTTGCTGCTTGCAGCGGTCTTGCGAGTTGTGGTTGTCTTGACACGGGTGTGGATAGCACTGCTCTCGGGGGGAGGGTGCTTTTCGCCAGGAGTCGCGGTCGGTGGTGTCGAGGAGGGGATGGTAGTAGCCGCGGGGGATGACGTCGGCATTGAGAACGACGTTGTGTTCCCTTCGCGTGGGGATAGCAGTGTGGTGGGCTCCAGAGTTGCCGATGCAATTGCCGGACTTAGACTGGCAGGAGGATTGTCGGTGGAAGGGGCGGATGTAGGATATGTGAATGGAAGTGCCTCGAAAGACGTCGTTCTCGTGCGAGCAGATGGAGCTATATCGAGGAGCGCATTGACTTGGCGCGGAGCTACGTTGCTTGCCATCTCTATGACAGTACGGGCGTCCACCTGCGCGGAGATCAGCTTGGATAAACGACGAAAGCACAAGCACGCACCGCTTTGCCTTCTGCAGCGCTCTCATTGGCGTCGTCGGATGTCTGCTCTGGCAGCTCCTCCTCGGCAGCTCCATCGCATCGTTCAGGTGAGGGTTTTGCTGCAGGTACAGAAAGCGGGGGTGACGGAGAGATGGGGGCAGGAGCTGCTGCCGTCGATGTGATGGTGGCCTGGGAAGAGATGGTCGGCACGTCGATCACCGCAGAGGATGTGACGCTCGTCACAGCTGACAGCGGCGAGGACCCTGGCGCCTGTTTTCGTCGATTGAGCACGGACACAATCTGCTTCTGTCAGTGTATGGACAACCTAGGCGCAAGCAGATGGCGCACCGGCATCTTCAATCTCTTGATCCTCTCCTCTCCCTTCTCCGAATCCACGCTTGTCCCGCGCTTCGTGCTCGTCCGCTGGCTGACCCCTCCAACGAACTCCTTCACGTCGGTGGTCGATGGGCTCGTGTTACCCTCCGTCTTGATGGACCGGCTCTCGTGCGGCACTTTGTGGGTCCTGACGAACGCTGGGTAGATTATGGTCGCCAGCTTCTGCGCCTTGTAATGGCCATCGCACAACTGTAGCTCTGGGTACGCCTGCTCTAACGTGGCGAGAACATACGTTTTGACAGCGTGACTGGCCTTACCCCACGTCTTTGGGAGAAGGCCAGGTACCTCTAGCAAACCATGCCAGATGGTGTACAAGGTCTCGCATATCTTCGACCGCCTTTTCGAGTCCGCTTCGTTTATCGGTCGGCCCGATTCTGTCTCGAGGAAGTGATACGGGAGGTCGGGATCGGACGTCGCGTTGAGTTTCGCCGCGTTCTGTCTGGCGTCCAGATACACGGTGAACTTCTTTGCATGCCAGAACTGCACGTCCTTGTAACTTCGCTCCAGCAGCAAAGTGAACGGGGGAGGGTTTCGTACAGCAGCGAGCGCAGCTTCGGCGGCTGTGGCTGGAGGTATAGCATGGGGCTGATCTGCCGTGAGGTTCGCCGGACTTTGACTATTGGGTGGTAGCCGTTGGAGAAGAGCGTCGTATGCCTGCCTACATCAAGCTGGTAAGTCTCGTCTTCGGCTATGTACAGGCCCAAACTCACTTGATTCCTTGATTCTCCCCTAGCAGACGATAGTTCTGCTGCATGAGCAGCATGTTCTGCTGCTCAAGCTCACGGACTCGCGTTGTTATGGTGTTGTTGAGGGCGTGGAAATCATAGGTGGCTGGCGACGCTGTGCGGAAGCTTGGGGAAGGTGACGACAGTCTCATGCCACTGTAGGACATGTTATCTAAGCTTGGGGAGGACGCGGATGTGCCGCTTCCCCAGTAGGCTTGCTCGACCTCCGTCAACGAAGTTTTTGATGTAGTGCTTCCTGCTTGAGGTCGTAACAGCCCTAAGGAGAGGCTGGACTGCAGAGGATCGTCGAGGGCCATGGACATAAGCGTCTCGGAGTCCATGTCAGTGTTGTGGTCGCTGTCTCTGAGCCTGAGCATAAGGTATGGCGAGGTTCGTCGTCGCCGCGCTTGGGATATTCGGCCTTCACACGTGATTTGATACCCAGGATCACATGTTTGTTCAACATCAACTCCGTAACATTAGATCTTGTCATAAAAAATCTAGTGTAGCGAGGTCTCCTGCCCGTATTTGCTCCTCAAATTCGCCTCAAGTGTCAGCTGGGCACATTGCACTTTTCGATACTCCCCCATTCTCGACCTCGTGACTGTGCTCATCACCATGCTCACCCACTTCGAGCTCACAAGCTACTTCTCTGGCGTCATCATGCACCTCGTCCGAATCCTTGATCGAGATACAAATGGTGTCCTTGGGCAAGCCCTTCTCACTGTACTGCTTCGAGACCTTGTACGACAGGGAGGTACCGAGCGCACGGTCGGTATTGGTGACGTCGCACTCGATATGGACAGCAAGGCCCTTCGTGAGCGCGGGCTCCGGCTCGTCAATGAATTTGTTGTCTAGTGAGATGTAGAGCTTGTGGTCCTGCGAGCGGATGTGGTGCGTAGCGGCGCCAGGGCGCATTTGCTACGCGGGCTTGAGGACAGCGGACAAGTCGAGGTGCGCGGTCTTCGGGGTGCGGTACCTCGTTGACCTTAAGCATCTCCGTGCAGCCGACCATCTCGTTGATCGTGCGGAAGCCGAGCTTCGCCATAATTGCACAAAGGTCTTCAGCGAGATAGTAGAAGAAGCTGATGACCTGCTCGGGCTGGCCAGCGAACTTGGCGCGAAGCTGAGGGTCCTGTATGGCGATGCCAACAGGGCAGGTGTTGACTGAGGGGAGAGCGGTCAGAATGCTGTCCAATGAGAAAGAACAAGAAACTTACGATGGCACTTTCTCATCATAATGCAGCCCATAGCGATGAGCGGCGCCGTAGCGAAGCCCCATTCCTCCGCGCCGAGCATACAGGCGATGGCGATGTCACGTCCAGTACGGATCTGACCGTCGGTCTGCACAGTGACACGCCCACGAAGGTCGTTCAACACAAGCGTCTCTGGTGTCTCCGCAAGACAAAGCTCCCACGGCAAATCCGCGCTCTTGATACTCGTCCAGCGCGCCGCACCCGTACCACCATCGTGGCCCGAGATGAGAATGTGGTCCGCCTTCGCACGCCGCTCGCGACGATATCGACGCCGACCTCGGACACGAGCTTCATGGACACCCTCGCGCGCGGGTTCGCGCACTTCAGGTCGTAGATCAGCTGCTTCAGGTCCTCGATGGAGTAGATGTCGTGGTGCAGAGGAGGGGAGATGAGGCCGACGCCGGCCGTTGAGTGCCGCATCCGCGCGATGGACTGCGAGACCTTGTGGCAGGGTAGCTCACCGCCCTCGCCGGGCTTCGCGCCCTGCGCCATCTTGAACTGCAGCTCGTCGGCATCGGCGAGGTAGTTTGAGGTGACACCGAAGCGGCCGGAGGCGACCTGCTTGATGGCGGAGCGCATGGTGTCGCCGGTGGGCAGGACGTTCGAGCGCTCGGCGTCCTCGCCACCCTCGCCCGTGTTCGACTTGCCGCCAAGACGGTTCATGGGAGTCGAGTGCACCTCCATGGAGATGGAGACGTACGACATCGCACCCGCGACGAAGCGGCGGACGATCGCGTTCCACAGCTCGACCTGCTCAATCGGGATCGGCATCGCGTTCTCGAACTTGAACTCGAGGAGGCCACGAAGGTGCACGCGCTTCGTCTGCTCATTGGCGTTGCGGATGTAGGCGTTGAAGGCGCTCTGGTTCTTCTCGCGGACGGCGTAGGTTGGCGATGCCGGCAGGGTTGTTGATGTGCGGCTCGCCGCCGTCGCGCCAGTGGTACTCGCCGGACTGGGGCATACCCGGAGGGATCTCGGTGTAGCGGCTCGGCCAGCCACGCTCGTGGAGCTCGAAGGCATTGAGCGCGAGGACGTTGAAAGTCGCACCCTGGACACGGCTCGCGGTACCAGTGAAGCAGCGCTGGGCGACTTGGCTGTGAAGACCCATGATCTCGAAGATGTGGGCGCCTTTGTAGGACGCGAGCGTCGAGATACCCATCTTCAACATGACCTTGAGGATGCCATTGTCGGGTGAGTGGCGGTAGTTCTCCATGAGCTGTGGGACAGTCTTATTGTCCTTTACCCTGAAGTAGAGTAAACATTGTAATATCTGGTAAGACGAGGATGAGAACTCACAATCCCTCGCGTCCGACCTTGTGGAAGGTCTCCATCATGAGCCACGGGCAGATCGCGTCCGCGCCGTATTCAAGAAGAACACAGCAGCGGTGAACATCGCGTGCCTCGCCAGTCTCAATCATGAGCGCCACCTTTGCGCGCATCTTGTGCGCGACAAGATGGTGGTGTACGCCACCGCACGCAATCATCACAGACAGCGGTACGCGCTCCGGCCCCGTCGCATTGTCGCTGAGCACAATGACCTTCTTCCCGTCCTCAATCGCCTCCATCGCCTCGCTGCACACGCGCTCGAGCGCGATCTGGTATCCCGGCAGCCCATCGCCCTTCGGGAGCGTGATGTCAAAGGTGCACGACAGCCACGTGCCGTGCGCCAGCTCGAGGTTCTTCATCGTGTTCATTTCCTCGATGTCGAGGATGGGCAACAGGAGGGGGACGCGGTGACACTACTCAGGCTTTATCTCGAGCAGGTTGCCCTCCAGGCCGACGTACGTCTCGAGCGACATGACGATGCTCTTGCGGATGGGGTCGATTGGGGGTTTCGTGACCTGCACGAAGAGCTGGCGGAAGTAGTCGGAGAGGCTCTACGGCTGGGTCGCCATCGCGGCGAGTGAGGTGGCGTGGCCCATGGAGCCGAGCACCTCCTTGCCGTCAGTGACCATGGAGGGGATGGGGAGGTTGCGCTGTTTGACGGTGAAGCCGAGAACGAGGAGCTCGGGGTCGGTGCTCAAGGGAGATTCATTGAGGAGGGGCGCGTAAGCGACGCGGCTGCGATGGACGCGGAGGATGTGAGTCACGACCCAAGACGCGAACTTCTTCGACCTTACAGTCACATGTGTTGGCCAAATGAGCCAATGTGTCCTCTCGTACAAGCTCGCCCTATATCAATAATGTACTGCCCTTTGCAGCCAGAGGACTTCTCGCATGTAGCTGGCGAAATTCATGTCACGGCAGGGTGGTGAGAAGACAACGAGATCAATAACGACGCACCGTTGAATATTGGTCACGTGTAATTGTAGGTCCGCATTTGTTTGCCACCTCTCGCACTTGCAGGTAGAGCTATCCGAGCACCTGGATTAAATTCCATCTACATCGTCGTCGGAAGCATCATCGTCAGCTTCGTAGTTGTAGCCAATCCTACTCAGCATTCCCATTCCCGGCCTCTCCACCAAGTAGTAGCGGTTCGCCGCAGATGCGTCCTTGAAGAAAAGCGGATAGCGCGGATCCGGCGCAAGGAGTACAACCGAGGCAATGCATCTGGAATCAATGACCTGCACGTCTACATCTCGATGATGTTGCATGGTCACGTACATCTTCGAAGAAAGCCTGTAAATTCCCTCGTGCGGTGGACCGTAGAGGGACACGATGGCGACCGGGTGCACCCTGTTTCCGATAGGGATAAGGGTGTAGTAATGCACCTCTGCAAAGCGCTGGCCCGACGTTGTTTCAATCTACAAGTTCAATATGATCAGCACCAGCTAGCTCGATGCATGCGAAGCAAATACCTTGACATTTCGAGACATGCGCACCCTGAGTCCTTTCTTTTCCTCCTTCCAGCGCGAACGAGCTGTCTGACCGTTTGGAAGGCGGAGGCGAGCCCATCGACGGACCTTTGGCGGCGTTGTTTCAATTCCCTCGAGCTCCTCTGCAGAGGCGCCATGTGCTTTGAGATAGGCGTAAATCGCTTGCCCTTCGAGTGCAGTTGTTGGCCGTGCCCTCGTATCCCTGCGTGGAAGTAAAGCATAGCCATCCCCTAGTGTTTTGGCGCGCTTTGGTAGGACCGTGGCAGCTGGGCGGGGCTCGATATCCGGAATCAGGGCCTTCAAGGCATTGATCTGGCACCGGCGGACAGCGCGCGCACCGAGATTGGCGTATGGGTTCGAGTGCTGCTTGATTTCCTCGCCAAGGTTGCCTATTGTGCGCTCCATCGTATACTGAGAGTATATCATGCCAGGACCAAGACGCTCGGTCTCACCCGGCATGTGCGAGGGAGCGTGCACGCTAGCGCGGACGAAGTGAAGGCGGTCAGCGCGTCGCTGTACGTAGAGCTCTTCAAAGCCATTCGAAGCCGCCGTCATGAGCTCGTCCGACTCAAGCAGCTCCTCTGGCGTGATCCTCTCCTCGATGAGAATACGCACAGCGCGGGCGAGTTTGCAGAATTGAATGTAGTACGCTTCAGGAAGGAGCCCGAAGAGCAGGCATGGGCAGTGGCCGTAGAAGTACAGCAGAAATTCCCATGCCTTGTAACCGCTGGATATTTTTTCTGCAGGGTTGCGAGACGGGCGGTCGAAGGAGCCAGGAGTAAATGGGATAGCATCGCCGACATGTTTGCCGTGGGTTTTCCAGGAAGCTGGGTCCCTAAATACAGCAAACGGCCACGCGGCCTTGCTGTCAGTCCGAGTGTCGCAGTCCATAGTCGCGCGCCAGAGGGATATGTACAGGTCCGGAATATTGAGGGTAGGCAAATGCATAGCGTCACCTCCGAACATTGCAGGGATACCCAGGACGTGCTCGGGAGGAAGGCCACTGAAAATCGAGGGTTTCACAATGCCAGTCTCCAACCTGTTCTTCTCGTAGCGCGTCATGTTGGGAGAGTTGACGACAGTGACCAGGTTCTTATTGTAGCGCGCTGTCGCCTGGACAGAGTTGTGGCTGGCAAGGAGGTTAACAAGGTCCACATCGTCATGGTCGCATCCAGAAACATGGTAGTTATCTGGGCGCAGGCGGGCCGGATAGTAATGCGGACCGCCCACTTTGTGGCGCCCGATAATGGGGCAGTAAAAGCGGCAGTGGACTCGTCCGTGGTGCCCAACAAAGCCATCGAGATAGGCCATCGCTGGCCCGTCGGCTGTCACCAGGTGCAGAAATGGGTGGTCGGTGAAGGTGCGCTCGGTAGCTGCATCCCACACCACCAAGCCCTCTTTCTGAATGGCCGCGACGTGATGCAATCCCGTGAAGAGGAAGCTGTCTGCATTGCGGATCTTGTTAGGACCCGGTATGGTCCCACCAATAGCAACGAAGCGCTTCTTGTAGCGCACATCGACGTCGTAATTCATGAAGAGCCAGATATAAATCCAGCAGTCGGAAGCCTTGTTACGATAGAGCATTGCGCCGTCCATTGACAACACAACCACGCTATCGTCAGGACCAATGCGCCCGGCATTCACCGCCTCGAGATAGTCAGCGCCGTCGATGTAATCGCGATATGGTGAGACCTTGACTCCTGCGTTCGCATTCAGCTCATCCAGGACCGCTTCCGTGCAGCGCTGACGATACTGCATCAGTTTTGACGTCTCCGGTCCTCGATGCTGCGCCTGTATCTGCGGACCAAGCAGGATGGTGGTGAACTGCTTCCGTGGAAGCTTCGTGCGCGACCCTGCCCCAGTTCTGGGACTCGGCTGATATCGCAACTCGCCACAGTACACCTAGGTCTCCCACCGTAGTCAACTAGTTAGATGCCATCAAACTGAGCTCTCGGGCATCTAATTTGAAGGCTTTACGCTGTTTCACGGACACTTTGAGATTCCTGGCCAGATTTCCGCTGGCGAACTTCAAGTCTTCGAGGCGAGCGACCTTCGGCGTTTCCCGACGTCGTGGGCGGTTCCGCAGCACGCGCCGGCGGCTCAGGCTCCGACGTCGCATCAGCATGCGCCGCCGCCGCCGTGGTTACCGTTGCCGCCGTCGTGCCCGCCGCCGCCCCCTTGTACGTGCTCGTCGTTCCACGCGGCACGCGGCACGCCGCCGCACACGACGTGCGCGTCGTGTGGTTTCCCCAAGAGCAACAGTAATTTCTCTGTATAATAAATCTACTTAATGTAGTTACATATACAGTGAAGAGATGAAGGGATACGTGTCCGAAAGATGCGCCGGACGCATACACGACGGTAGGGAAGGGGTGTACACCACACACTCGCGACCCGGGGCCCGAAAACCCGCCCCTTGCATGTGCATACATGGCGGGGGTTGGGAAGGGGTGAGGAAGGCAAGAAAAGAGGCGAAGAGGGCGCGGCGAGTGGACACCCGCGCGCGCCCTGCGTTGCCAAAGCGCAACCCCACACCAACCCGCCTGCCACCGATGCGGATGCGATGTGGAGAGGGTGCGTCGTCCATTCCGCGCCCCGCCTGCAAGCCCGCGAGATCATGGGAGCGCGGCGAGCTATGCCCGCGCGCGATCCGCCTCGCTCGCCTTCCCCCTACGCCAGCACGCCGCTGAGGGCAGGCACACTGCATAGAGGATGGCATTACCCATCCTCTACCTTCGCGCACAAAGGGACGGAGGGTAGGTCGGGCGAGAGCGGCTGCGCAGTCGCCGCGACCTCACTCGCTGGCATCATCGGCACCGCAGCTGTCTGCAGCGCACTCTCGGCTAGCCGTACCTCACCTCTAAGCGAATCCGCATCCCTATATCACACATATGACTTCCAAAAAGGCAGTGTCGTGCAAGTAGGGATGGGGTTAGCCCAGGGAGGGGAGGGGAAGGTGGGAGGGGGGAGGTGGGGGAAGGGGGGAAGGCGGCCTCCAAGATTGACGAGGAGTCGCGCAGGACGTGGTAACGTCCTGAGCGAGGGTCTCACACCCTTGTGCGATGCTTGAGGGTGAAGATAGGGAAGGGGAGGGATCACCGCAGTCTCATACAGCGGCGACGCGGTTTCGCTTCGCCTCCCCAGCTATTGATAGCGTTTGTAGCATGCATTTTCAGTGAGAATCAAGCGCAGTGAACGCGTGTACGCACCTAGCGCCCCCTCCGCGCATCCGCCTTCGCCGTGTCCATTTTTCGGCTTATCAATCTGTTTCTCGCGCGATGATCGCAGTCCTGGTGTCTTTCAGCGCGTAGCATGGTAACGGTGGTTATAAAAGAGGGGCATAGAAGGGACAGGAGGCAGAGGGGGAAGCAGGGGAGGCGAAGATGGTGGTGGTTTGGGACGCGAACGCGCGTTGACGACGCGTCGGATGATCGGCCCGGGCGTCGGTCCGACGTCCGAGCATCGTCGATGTCGACGTCCGGAATCATGCCGTGGGGCGTTTGTCAGAAGTATGAGCTCGGAATATATTGGTAGATATATAGAACATACGATCCTGAGAATTTCGTAGGGTCAGGACCTCATGAATATGTTGAACTTGAGTTCGAGCTTGTCAGTGCGGTACTTGGGTGCAGAAACACCTATGCACTCCACTCTTCAACCTCTGTTCTTCGACGCTGTTTCTCGTGTCCCCTCCTCAAATCACCTTAGAATTTTTCGAAACAAATTGCATATTGTAGGGGCCAGTCTCTACTACAGTATCATGTATTTTGAAGTCTTCTATGTAGCGTAATTCAAACAGAAATCTGGGTATACTACCCCTTGAGGGACCCCTAGGAAAGGTTGATATTTGGGTGTGTTGTAATGCTTTCAGGACAGATCTAAGCCAAGATCTTTATTCTATGGTAGGTGCAGTCTAGATATTCGATTTGTCTTCCGTTCTGAAGCTATGCGATGTTGGGTTATCCACACTCCCTTCCCGTGCATGCCTCGTGATGCGACGCTTGCGTGACGTGACGCCTAAAGGGCGCTCTTCTCCTCCCACCACCACAGTCGCCTGGATGTGAGCATTGAGAACTCCGCGCGTTGCAAGAGTGGGGTACATTTGTACTCTACAGGCCCCCAGGTGCGTGTACTACGCGTTACCGCCTGTTCTTGACTGATCTCTTTCCTTTTCCGTAAATATTCCACAGCGCCGAGGCGCGTGTCGCCCGAGGTGACCTAGGGGAAACCTGTCCCTGCCGCTCTAGATGCAGTGATGCTCAGAGGGTCCCCTAGACACTGCCTCGGACGAGACGCGCCCCTGCGCGCGATCGGCCACGCGTAGCGTGAATAACAAGGCCAAATAAATGTTGCTCGGTCGTTTTTGACCTCTCCCAGCCTCCCTCGCCCCCGCGTCGCCTTTTCCACATCAAGACCAGCTTCCACTCCCTGCAAAAACGCGCTGCCACCTTCCCTCGCTTCTTCAAAAACCCCTCACCCCTCCCTTGAAGGCACAACGTACCACACTCCCAGCCTACCTCCATCCCCGCGCATACCAGCCACCCGCACCGCCCGTGTCGTGCAGCGCACGCACCATGCTGTCGCGCGTATGCGCTCGACGCGTGGTGACGCGTCGCGACGTGTTCTGGCGCTAGGGGGACTTTTCACCCCCTCCGCCAGCCCTTCAGCGGCGCGCGCGCTGCAACTGCAGTGCTCGTGCGCGTCGCTTATGAATGGATTCTGCGTGCCGCGGCAGGCATTGAGGGCGCGGACGCGCTCGTCACGCCGCCTCCGAGGCATTGTGCAATACGCGAGTTGTGGAGATGTGTCCCATCCCTCACCATGCCGGTTCGCGACCCCCTTGCCTTCGTATCTACCTCCTGTTTAGTATCTAGTATAATATATAACTTTGTTGTATTATCCAACGACGCGCCGCGAGCGCGTATGAGCCAGCACGTGCAGCGACGAGCGCGAGCGCGACGCCGGCGACGACGCGGTTATGCGTTGCCATGACGCACGGCGCGCGACGTGCGCGCCGCCGAGCTTTCCCGGCAAGCCAAGCCTGATGGCTCAAGGTGGGCAGGTTTTGACCCGCGTGCCGCGTGGAACGACGAGCACGTACAAGGGGGCGGCGGCGGGCACGACGGCGGCAACGGTAACCACGGCGGCGGCGGCGCATGCTGATGCGACGTCGGAGCATGAGCCGCCGGCGCGTGCTGCGGAACCGCCCACGACGTCGGGAAACGCCGAAGGTCGCTCGCCTCGAAGACTTGAAGTTCGCCAGCGGAAATCTGGCCAGGAATCTCAAAGTGTCCGTGAAACAGCGTAAAGCCTTCAAATTAGATGCCCGAGAGCTCAGTTTGATGGCATCTAACTAGTTGACTACGGTGGGAGACCTAGGTGCACAGTATGGGCAAGCGTCCAAGTCACGGTAAGCGCCCGTGTAACCTACGCAGGAATTGTCGCACATGTCCCGCTTCACCTCAACGATGCCGCTCAGCTCACGAACCAGCTTCTTGACCTGCACATACTTGTGAGCACACAAAGTACAGCTGTCACATGTGCCATGCTCACCTCGTAAAAGGAAAGGACGGTATTGTCTGGATGGCGGCGAAGGTACGCAGTGCGGGAGTCGTTGTATTCCTCCTCCGACGCGTTCGTCAGAGCGAAGAAGAGGTCCAATGAGTAGCGCAGAGCTGGATCTTCGACTCGCATGACATGGCGAGGAGGATCACGAATCTGGCTGATGACACTAGCAGGGAGCGGCTCAACTGCGCTATCTAGCGTCGCTTCCTTGAGCAGCTCAATGAAGCGCAGTGACACCTGGATATCGTGAAGGACCGGATTGAAGAGGGGAGCCTGAGTTTCCGCGTCTCGAAGTTCTTCTGGCGGGATCGTGTCGCGCGCGTCTTCTCCGTCCGACCGGCTACCATCCCCATCACCATCACCTACTTCGTCTTCGTCTTCGTCTTCGGCATCTACATTGATCACAAATTAGCAGACATTCAATAATGTCATGGGTAACTTACCTTCCAAAGGGTGTGAATGCGGCGAGGACGGTCCTTCGGGTTGCAGAGATTGCTGATTTGGCCAGTAAGGTGTACATCCATACTCATAACAGTGGATTTGTTACTCACACGACGGCTAGAATCGTCAACGTCCTCCAGAGGATCCTCGCTATTGGCACGCAGGCGCTTGTCGGGAAGACGATAGTGTTCGAGTTCAGGCTGGCGCTTGCGCGCGTTTGGACCGGCTTCGAGACAAGACGCGGCCATCGTTGGAGGGGTAGCATGGCTGGTGGTGGAAGCGGCAATGGAGAGCTGTACAAGATGTCTATTTGACTCGCTAGTAGAAGCCAATAGCTGACGGTTTTGATAAGCTCGTTCCTCTCTTGCGTGCTGTTGTAAAGTTTTGCGCGCCTTGAGTCGCCCGCCACCATCTGGACCACCACATCGGGCAGCACAGAAGCAACGTATCTGGCTGGACATGGATCCAAGATGTGCCTCGCGAGCCAGCAGTGCGAAGCGAAGTTGGGACTCGGCGGCGCCAGGCAAGATCACGCTGATGGGAAACTTGGCCGAGTCGATTTCTGAGTATGAAGCGCACGCTGTATTTCGGTCTGACCCAGGCGAGATTCGTGGTTTTGACTTCTATTAATACACAGAATATTCGGACGAGATGAAGGTCGGAACGCGCTGCTATCCGTGGATGTACGATCTGATCACATTGGTCGACGCCACATCACAACCTGACATACCACGCTTGATCTCGTCAGAGCCGGTTTTCACTGGGAGTAAATAGCCGCCGTCCGGCCTTTTCCGGAAGGTCACGTGGTAGGCCTGGGAAGCTGTTGAAACTTGGCCTCAACCATCACGGCGAACGCGCGGAGAGCACGATGATAGGGAGGCTACCCTCGACACGGAAATCTCTCCTCATGGCGATGAGCGGCAGCGTATTTCTCAGAGGACACTACCTTCAGAGGGCGCTGCTTTCACCCCCAGTCGGCTATCGATTGGAATTCAGGCGGTCAATTCGCACAGTATCGACTCTCGACCCCCAGAGCCTCTGCTCTGCCGATGCACTTGACCTCTCTGCTGCTCAATCCGCCTTCGTTCAACTGCCGTCTGGTCGTTCGAAGATCCGATATCAAAGGAACAACAACGGTCCTTCTGGAAAGCATGTCCCATTTCCTGACAAAACTGTTGGATTCCTTTACTTCCACGCGCCGTCGTGCTCGTTGCGCTTCCGCATCGTTCCTAGTGGTCTTCCCGGGGACTTCGAGGCCGGACACGATCTGTGCGCGCGCGACGGTGCGGTAACGTGGGGGCAGCGCGCTGCTAGCCTCGCGCGGGGTCGCCACACGGAGGCCCTCAGACAGCAGCTATTGGATGAAGGATTAATCGATTCTCCCGCCCTTCAGTCGAAAGCACGCACGACAACGACCCACCATCGCCTGGAAATCTCTGACCGTGACTTGCTGGACTTTTCCGACTGTAATCGCGATGCGGGGGTCTGGCTGGTGCGCCCGGATGGCATCAGAGTGCGCCTGTCCATCTGCTACGGGCGTACAAACGGCGCGGTGAAGTTTTCCAGCGGCACTCGAGGATTTCTGTACTACCACGCACCCACCAACCCCTACAATGGCGCGATACGCCTTCGCCTCGCCGAGCGTGCCGCCGAGTTCGACGATGCCTCCGACTTGCGCCATCCTGGCTTCGACGCTGCGTGGGGGATCGAGCTTGAGCGTATTGCTACGCATCGATACATGGAAAAGATACAGCACGAGAAGCTTTGCGACTACCTTGTCCAGAAAAAGCTCGTGCCCCAGGAGATCGTGCGCCACACGCGAATGGTGCGATCTGTGGCCCGGCTGCGCGACGTGTTCTTCGTGAACTTTCGGAAGAGCTGTATCAGAATTGAGCTACGTGGTCACGGTGGCGCTCGTGCG
This sequence comes from Pleurotus ostreatus/Saccharomyces cerevisiae fusant, assembly GCA_024196135.1. Lineage (NCBI taxonomy): Eukaryota > Fungi > Pleurotus ostreatus/Saccharomyces cerevisiae fusant. The sequence goes on along the minus strand of JAMQCK010000556.1, from coordinate 3,817 downwards.
CACCTTACTTTTCGGTTCGCATTCCGCGCCAGGGATAGCAAGATCGCTGCTTACGATGGTGCGTCCGTCCGACCTTCTCTTTTCAGTCCCGCCTCACTTGTCCCGAAGGAGCCGCGCTCGCGCATCTCGTCATTGTTGCAACCACCGATACGACGATTCAACTCGGCCTTCGCATCTACAAGCTCCTCCATGGGCCCCATAAATTGATAGAGGAGGCAGCCGATGGTCGCTCCGTCTTTCTGCCGTCGGAGGGAGCAATGGTACCGCGTTATACGACGGGGAGGCCTGTGTCTGCACGCGTCGAGAAGGATAGCGCCGCGGGACGCATCCTACTGCAGATGATGGAGCAGGAGTGTGGGGATGAGCGCGCGGGAGCGCAGTGAGTCAGGCCTGTATACGACCGTGACTCCTTCAAGCTTGAAGTAAGTGAGGCCCTTCGCTTCTTCACCGCCCCAAGCAGCTCGTTCTGATCATCGATTCTTCCACTAGCGATCGCGAAATTCACTACCCAGAATGTCCACCACTTTGTCTCCCTTGTTCCTCCCCTCCCTGTTTTCCGAGATAGATCGCCATCTTTGTCTTCCATCGTGCGTCGCGGCTTTTCTATAAGCGGCCATAGCTCATCACTCACGTACTTCTTCTCTCCGATAGAACACGCGGATGCCAGCAGCGAAGCTCTGGTTGTGCCTCCAAAGCTGCAGGTAAGCATACGGGGTAAACTCGGTTGCACGTGTGTTGACCAGAGTATGCAGGGCGGAAGGAGGCGCTGTGCTTGAGGCGGTGATCGGCTCGTGGCGGATGAAGCAGTACCCGAACGCATCCATCGTCTCGTCTACGTCTTGCGGGCAAGCGCTCCAGACTCTTTGTCTTCCGTTACATTCATTTGACGTTCTGCTGCGCGAATACAATACAGCTGCTATATTCCTTCGATCTCTACTCCCATATCTCGAGCCCTTCGTACGCGCGGAAAGAACCACCAAGCTCCCTGCTTCACCTAAAGTCCTGCCGCTTCTCTTCAGCCCAGCTCACGCCGCCTCACCTGAACTCCTGCTGCCTCACCTCGCCTCCTTCGCCTTACCCTCTAGATACGGCTTCAACACCTCCTCCGCGAACTCGCGCACGGACCCGACCTTTGCGCCGAGCGCCAGGAGCCGCGGGTCGGGGCGCGGCCTCCCAGCGTAGCGGTCGTACTCGGCGGTGAAGTCGAACTGGGGTCGGGGGTTAGAGAGGGTGGATGAAGAGGATGAGCGATGACGGATGAAGAGTAGGGTGAGCCAGAGCGAGGGTGATCGAAGCGCAGCGTGAGGGAGGGCGACGGCTCACCATCTCATCCAGCGCGGGGATGCCCAGCTTGGGAATCTGTGTGAGGGTGACGGGCTTCCCGAGGACTAACGCGCGCGTCAGCGATGCGTTCGTTTGCGCTGTCAGAGGAGCAAGGGGCAACAGCACCGGGGCGAAGCAGGAGATGGTGCTTCAAGACGGGGAACGATGTTGCTTGGTGAAGGACGAAGCGCTGACACTTCGAAGTGAACAAGGAGTATATCGTGTGCTCACCCTTCTCAAACTCCCCCAAAATCTCTGGAAACGTCGCCGTCCCGCTGCCCAGAACATATTCCTGTCCATCGACCTCGTCGAGCTTGACCGCGTCAGTATCCCCGATTGGTGTCCGCAGGGCTCCAGTGTAGATACACACCTTCCCCTCAGCATACCCACGCATCGGCGCCGCCACCGCATACCCACGCATCAGCGCCGCCACCGCGCTCCCCATCTCCCTTCCGATCCAGCAGACGGTGTTGATGGCCGCGGGCGAGACGGGGGTTCTGAGCTCGTAGCCGCCGGTGGCGGTGGGGGTGAGGGACATCATGCTGAGAGGGGTGTTGAGTGGTTGTGGGAGGGGAGGAGGGGAGGAGAGAGGGGAGGGGCGAGGGGAAGGGGGAGGGGAAGGGGGAGAAGAAAGATGAGGGAAAGGGGGAGAGAAAAGATGAGGGAGAGAAAAGATCAAGGCGAAGACGAACGACGTACTTGGAGACGAAGTTCTCGAGGAAGAAGCCGGTGAGGATGTTAGCGTGCGGGATGCCCGAGGCCTGGAGGTACTTCTGAATCGAGGCCTTGTCTGTGGGTCGAACGTTAGTCCAAGAGGACGGAAGGGCGCGAACTCGTCAGTCGACGACGGAAGGGCTCGTCAGTCAATGAGGACGGAGGGGCGCGTCAGTCGACGACGATGCAACAACGAACACTTGTCGTAGCGAGAAAAGGAACACTTGTCATAGCGTGAAGCGGAAGAACACTTGTCGTAGCGAGAAAAGGAAATAACACTTGTCGTAGCGCGAAAAGGAAGAACACTTGTCGTAGCGAGAAAAATAAAGGTCTACGCACCATCAAAATGCGCCACCTTGGTGTACTTCCCGCCCGAGATCTCCTTGACGCTGGGGAGGGAGCTGTTGAGAGGCCGTCAGATAAACGTGGGGTGGCCATCAGATCCACAGCCGTGTGCATATATGCGCTGAGCAGACGACGAAAGTCCTGCGCTGAGAACGACGAAGTCATACTCACCTCCAAACAAAGAACTTAACCTCCGCCTCCTTCGCCGCGTCGACCATGTTTTTCCCTTGCTGGATCTCCGGGATGGGCGTGAAGGGGACGGTAACCTGCGAGCTTGGGATCAGCCCCCGTCCGCTTCGTGACTAGAATAGCGCAAACTCAGGCTCACCCCAAACACACACTCCGCGCCCTCCACCGCGCGCCTCACAGACTCCCTGTCCCCCAAATTTGCCTCCACGACCTCGCAGCCGCGGTCCCGAAGGGCTTGAGCTGCAGGGGAGCCCGCCGACCGGGTGACGGCGCGCGGGGTGAAGATGCCGTCGGCGAGGAGGGCGGTGATGACGGAGCCACCTTGGGGTGGGAGGCAAGTCAGTGTGAATGAAGGATGGTGGACGCGAAGGGATGTTGCGGGTGGGGAATGAGGAGGCTGGAGGATGAGCTAGAGACGAGAGGAAGGAGGAGGAGGAGGAAAGAGAAAGAGGCTTACCTTGTTGCCCAGTGGCGCCGAAGACGGTGGCGATGCGACGAGGGGATGACATCTGTGATATGGGAGTGAAGCGACCTTAAATAGCAGATAGAGGAAGTAGTAGCGAAGATCATCGTCGCGAGCTCACCGTCTCTTTATACCTCCTGCTCGCGCCGAAGTAGCAGGACGCCCCCCTCGGTCGACGGCAGCGGCTAATCTTCGTCCGCCCTCCCTCATGAATGTCTCACAACAGCCCTCGAAGACGAGGCGCTTGACAAGCGCGTCTCTGAGGATGAGGTGGGGAAGGTGACACGGCGAGTTCGCGGGCAGGCTCAGTGAGAAAAGTATCCGACGGACTCGAACCGCATCAGGCGGATGCATTCCGACGTGACCAATTTGGGAACTCGCCCGACGGATGACATGCGACACCATGAGCTCTATGGAAAGATCACCTTGCGATTCAAGGAGCGCAGACTGAACACTTACAGGATTGTGCATAATCGTTGTCCCTCCGTTCTGCTATGCTACCTAAGACACGAGCGATTAGAAAGATGCTGACGCATTGTGACCTACTGAGCTGGCGAAGATTACTGGACCGGCGAAGAAGACTGAAGCGGCGGAGATCAGTAGCAGACTGTCAAGTGGGCCATCTTCGCCACCTCAGGCGTTCAAGGAGTCAGACTCAGAGGAGATATATTGAAGCGTTGCCAGGCCACAATTCTATATCGCCCTCTCGAAGACGACCTCCTACAGACTTGGTGAGTATGGGTCGCTCTCCTCCGCGATTGGATACGCACCTTGCTATGCATT
>JAMQCK010000555.1:0-20050 GCA_024196135.1 Pleurotus ostreatus/Saccharomyces cerevisiae fusant | reverse complement strand
GGGCGAAGCAGAGCCGCCAGTCAGTCGCAGCATAGAGGTGCAGTCAGGCCCTCGGAGTGCTCAATCACAGATCAGGGCATGTGTCTATACGGAAGGACTTGAAGGAAGGAGAGGACGGCCTGCTCCACATCGTTAACTGTATGTACTTCTTTGGCCTAATCGGACATTGTATCTCAACCGCAGCAAACACGCAGGCCTACGCAGGGACGAAGACTGAGTCCGCTGTCGTGTCAGCCGCCAGGCCGGCCACGCCTACTCGGCACCCGCGCCTCGAGGCTACGGACATCGGTTAGATATAAACGGAAACGGACGATCGGCTGCCGCCATTCCCGTCCCTCCCCCTTCCCCGTTTGCATGCATCATAATCTCAGATGTGCTGTCCTCTACCTTCGCCTTCGAATTCTTGCGTAGCATATCCGTTCGTTTTATAGGGTCATAGTTCTATCATACGTATACTTCCCCCCTCCGTATACTTCCTCGTCCATCTTCCCCTCTTTAACATATACTCACTGTACACCTACTCCTCCAAGCCGTATGCCACCCCCTGCTCCTCGGCCGCGACTGTGCGCCGCCTGTGCGGCCAGCGCGCTCGCTCGCCTTCCATTGCCCCCGCCTCATCGTATTGCTTACTCGTCACTGTTGTCGCTTTTTGCAGTATTTACTCTATCTCGTCGTTGCACGCTTATACCGTATGCCTCAACCGTCTTGCTTTTCATGGACAAAATCGCTTGCAACGTCCACTCCTTGCCGTGTCCGATGTCAAGCGGAAAACTCGCAGAGGAGCCCAAGTTGAAGTTCGGGACGCGGTCATGTGATGGCACGGGTTCTCCCTTCGGCGTTGCCCGAAATCGGACCATTTCCAAAGTCCCAAGTACTTCCCCGCGCAGGGCTCCGCAAACATCTTCCGGACCGTCATGTACAACCGCATTGACGCCCCAGTGTCCGGCAAGCAGCCCGTTACTGACTACAACCGCTGGCGCTTGCTGGTCAACGATGGCGGGCGTCACACGTGGCATTACCTCGAGACGGACGAGGAGTGCGAGAAGTGGCCCATGAACGACGTGGACAAGTTCTGGATGGGTATACCTCTGGTTAGTAGTTTCGGACTTTACTTCTTTGATCTATGAGACAGTACTAACCTTTGCTTACCTTTCTCAGAACCTCCCCGCCCTCCCGAAGCCGAACAACTTTTTCGAGGCCGCTCGGAATGGAATGGAGTTCTACAAACACCTACAGGCACACGACGGGCACTGGCCAGGAGAGTATGGCGGACCTATGTTCCTGCTTCCAGGCTTTGTCATTGGGTCGTACGTCTCGGGCATGCCGTTCAAGGACCCTGAGCGCCGCGAGATGATTCGCTACCTAATAAATATGGCAAAGGAGGATGGCGGGTGGGGACTGTAAGTATCGTTTCTATGTCGTACAACCCACTCTTGTGCTCATCGGCGACTACAGTCACATAGAGGGCCAGTCGACTGTGTTCGGCACAGGCCTGAATTATGTGGCGCTACGGCTTCTCGGTGTGGACGCCGAGCACCCAACGTGTGCAAAGGCAAGGGCCAAATTGCACCAGCTGGGTATGTACTTTCTCGAAGGACGCTCTACGGTCTTCTCACAAATGTCCAGGGGGCTGCGCTGCTATTCCCGCATGGGGTAAATTTTGGCTGGCGCTACTCAACGTCTACGACTGGGAGGGTGTAAACCCAGTGCCACCAGAACTATGGTGAGCTCATTGTCTGAACTCGCATGAAGATTGCTCTGACATACATATAGGCTCTTACCCGAATGGCTTCCGATTCACCCCTCACGATGGTGGATTCACGTTCGACAACCGTACCTAGCCATGAGCTACCTGTACGGTGTCAGGTTCAAGATGCCAACAAACGACCTGACGCTGGCTCTGCGTCAAGTGAGACCTTCCCCCCATTCGTAGAGACATCGATGCTCATCACGCAATCTACAGGAACTGTACACCGAGGACTACTACAAGATCTATTGGCCCGCGCAGCGCAACAACATCGCCTCCGTCGACCTCTACGCCCCGCACTCCGCCATCTACGACCTCATCAACGTCGTCCTCACCACCTACGGCCAATGCTCCTTCCCGCCCTTACTCAACGCCGGCATCAACCGCGCCTACGAGCTCATCGTCATGGAGGACGAGAACACATCCTACCAGACCCTCGCCCCCGTGAACAAGATGTTCAACCTCGTCGCGCGCTTCCACCGCGAGGGCGCGAACAGCGAGGCGTGGAAGCAGCACGAGATCAAGCGGCACGACTTTATGTGGCTGGGCCCCGAGGGGATGCGGATCTGCGGGACGAATGGGAGCCAGTTGTGGGATATTGCGTTTATCACGCAGGCGTGTGTGGAGACGGGGCTGGCGGAGTTGGAGGAGAATCGGGAGTGCATGAGGAAGGCGCTAGAGTGGTTGGATGAGGGGCAGATGCTGGACAATCCGAAGCACTTTAAGGAGGCGTATCGGATGGCGACGAAGGGAGCTTGGGGGTTCAGGTAAGGCCAATGATATTCTGCGCGGGCCCTCTTGCTAACGGTTCCGCAGCACAAAAGAGCAGAGTTACCTCGTCTCGGACTGTACAGCCGAGGGCATGAAGTCCGTTATGTTCTTGCAGAGTCACCTCGAGTACGTCCATCTGTCTCTGAATCAAACCCGACCTGACGATGCGCCCAGCTACATGCCAAAGCGCGTCTCTGACGAGCGCTTACGCTGGCCTGTCGACCGCCTTCTCACCATGCAGAACCCGGGCGGCGGGTACGCCAGCTACGAGGCCATCCGCGGACCGCAATGGATGGAGCTTCTCAATCCGGCCGAGGTCTTCGGTAAGCTCGATCCCGTTTGCTTTGCTCTCGACGTCATCTCATATGAACATCAGGCAACATCATGGTCGAATACTGCTACCCCGAATGCACGACCTCCGTCGTGACCGCGCTCTCCCACTTCCGTAAGCTTTTCCCGGACTATCGTGCACAGGAGATCGAGTACGTACTCCATCCATTTTCTGCTGCATTCCCAATATTCCTTTGCCTACTTAATTTGAACCAACACTCACACCTCACCCCCAGCCGCACCATCCGCGACGCCATAGAGTACATCCACAACGCGCAGACGCCCGAAGGCGGCTGGATCGGCTCTTGGGGCATCTGCTTCACCTACGCGGCTATGTTCGCCACGGAGAGCCTATCCCTCGTCGGCGAGACGTACGAGACGAGTCCGTATGCGCGCAAGGCATGCGACTTCCTCCTTAGTCACCAGAGGGAGGATGGGGGTTGGGGAGAGAGCTATAAGGTCAGTCTCTAGTCTTACGTGCTGGGAGATGAAGGAAAAGCACCGGGACGAGAATGATGACTGACGCGTCGCATATAGTCCTGCGAGCAGAGCCGCTGGGTCGAGCACGAGCAGACGCAGTCCGTGCAGACCTGCTGGGCCGCGATGGCGCTCATGCACGCCAAGTACCCGCACCCAGAGCCCATTGAACGCGCTGCGCGCCTTGTTATGTCAAGGCAGAATCCTGTGCGTGTTCCCAATCTACCTATCTTCTCCACACCTCCCCCTCCCCCGACCGTACTGTCGGTTACCCGTCCCTCAAAACCATTGTGCTAACTTCCTCGACAGGACGGCTCCTGGCCCCAAGAAGCCATCGAGGGCGTGTTTAACAAGACCTGCGCGATCTCGTACCCGAACTTCAAGTTCGCGTTCCCGATCTGGATGCTGGGGAAGGCGCAGAAGTATGTGGATGGGCTGAGGGGGAAGGCGGATGGGAATGAGGTGCCAAATGGGCACGGGAATGGGGTGTCAAATGGGCATGGGAATGGCGCTGCGCATGCGAACGGGAATGGTGCTTCGCATGGTGAGTACTGACTGCGAGTACCTCTGCGGGCGAAGTTGTAGCTCAAGTCCGAAGCTGGAGTGCTTGATCTTGCTTTGGACGTATCTTACTACCTTAATAATCGTTTTTGCATGCAAGTTGGGAAGAGGACAAGAGAAAGGCGCAGGATAGACTGAGCAAGAAGGCACAGAACAATAAGTCTACTCTTCCTCCTCTTCCTCGATCTGCACGCGACGACGCGAGTCACGGCGTAGTCGAATGCGGTCTTCCTCCTCCTCGCTCTCCACGTCCATGTCGCCCTCGCCCTCGTCCGACTCCTCCGGCTGAGGCGAAGCCTTGTGTCCCTGCTTCCGCTCGTCACGATTCCGCCTCTCGAGCTCCCGTTCTGCCCGGTCAAGATCGTCCTCGTCATCATGATTGCGGCGTCGCTTTGATGAGGGCACTTCCTCTTCCTCCGACTCGTCCGCGACAACGAAGTCGTCCTCTTGGTACTCCCCTCCGCCCGTATCGTCCTTCGTGCGACTCGCCTTCTTATGCCCGCCACCACCACCGCCGCGCCGCCCACCCGCATCCTCGTCGTACGCATACCCCTCATCCTCATCGTCGTCGCTCCACATATCGTCCGTCCGCCTCGACCTTCTTGACCTGGGCTCCGACCTTGTCCGCTTCGTCTTCTTCGCGTCCTGCCTGATCAGCTCCGCCTTCTCCTTCTCCGGGTCCACCGTCGGGTCCGGCGCCATGCGCACGCGCACGCTCTTGTTCCGCTTCTGGCTCACCGCGCTCACCAGCAGGCGGTGGCTCTCGCTCTGCATGTCCGAGGGCGTGAGCGACATGAAGCCCGTGATCGGCGCCTCGGCCTGCAGGACCTGCGAGTGCTTGTGCTGCGCGACGAGGTAGGTGAGGCCCTGGGGGCGCGAGTGCTGGGGCGCTTGCGAGGGACGCTGGGAGGCGCCGCCCATGGTTTGGCGCGTGGTGGTGGCGGAGTTGTCGACGGTTTGTTGGATGTCGAAGAGCTCCTTGCCGAGCCGCAGGCTGAGGGAGCCGTCGGACCAGCGGATAATGCGGCTGTTGGATTGGCGGACCTGGGAGGGGATTAGGGACTGGGAAGAGGAAAGTTGAAAGTAGACGCACATCTTCTCCCAGTTGATTTTTGGCCCATCTCCACCGTATAGTGTTTTCAACTTTGAGCTTGATAGAGAGGCTTTGTTCGCGAATTTCTGCCACGGAACCGCCCATCTCATTCTCGGGGCCCTCGTATGTCTCTGGGTGGAAGGGCTTAGTATCGAGGGTCAGAAAATTCGGCATTCGGACGACCCATGTCTGCGGAGAAGGTCAACGCGCCAGTCGGAAGAGCTGGGGGAATGCACGCAACCGATCCATCTGTGCTTCTGGGGAGGGGGAGGTTGGGCAACGATACTTCAGCTTCCTTCAGCGCCACGGGTGCCTGGTCCTGCAGAGGTTCGGTGTCCTCCGTGTACTCGAGGGCCTGCCTCCGCTCCCTTTCTGGTGTAGGCAATCGGTCAGAATTTCCGGAAGGGGACGCAGGACTGTAGCAGCATAAGTACGCAGTAGAATCACAAAGAATTGACGCACGCCTCTGCCTCCTCCTCATCCTCCCCGAAGAGATCGTCCGCGCCCCCCTCTTCAGCACTCTGCTCGTCAGTGTGTCCTCGATGGTCCCGCTCTTCTTTGGGTTCGAGCGCGTTCATGTCGACATCGTCGTCGTGCGCGTAATCGTCCTGAGCATGTGCAGCATTGTCTTCGTAGGACGACATGAATGAGATGGCGCTGCAGATGCGAGCTGGTAATGAAGCAGGAACGGCGGTCGAAGAGGCTGCAAACCAGTGAACGTACTGCCCTCGCCGACAGTATTTTGTGGCGTTGCTCACGCAGAAACCACGTGGCGTTTGTCGGTCCGATGTTGCGAATGTTCAATTCCAACTTCCGCTGACCATGCGACTTGCGCACGACAATCGAAGCTTCTGACCGTCGGGCGATGATTGCAAGACCCCCGGCCCTCTCGGTACTCCGAACTTTGCTGGATTCTGACTCCCTCAGACCCGCAGGCCCAAACGCAGAAGCACTGCGGTTGACGAAGGCAATGGAGACATCCGATGGTCGATGGGCATTCAGTGTATGCACGAAGTCCTTACGGCATCCGTTGACGGCGTCTGAATGCCTCGCGCCTGGGTGCTGGACGGATGGGTGATCTCACACATGGCCGCCTTATTCTCACTCGCCGTAATTTGGGCGCGTCGGCGCTTGATGGGAACCCGTTCGCCCCAACCGAAAAAAATAAGCGCCCTGCGCTCCGGCGCCTGCGGCGCGCGCCTACTCAAAGGAGGAACCCCCCGGCTTGGCCGTGATGACATCGCCTTCTTCATTTGAACGCCATGAGGCGCGCTCTCGTTCCTTTATAGATCGACGGCGCGGCTGTGGGTATCACATCTCTCTTTCCTCCCGCCATCCCCCTCTCCCCTCCCTCCCCTCACCCCCTCCCCTTCCTCAAGGCCGCACGTGGCCTCGCCTCCTCGCCCACTTGGGAGGCACAGGTTGTGTGGTTCCTCTCTACACCTCTCCCCTCGTCGCGCCATCACCTCACATCCGATTCGTTCACGATGGCCGAATCACACAACCCGTGCGTATCCACCCTAAAATTTTCCGTAATTGTGCTCACCTTTGGATCCAGCAATGGACTTCCAACACATTCTTTTTACGACGACAATGACCCTACTGGAAGCTATTACTGGGCGAATCTTGCTACCGCGCAGGTATGCCCAGGGGACGATTTCCTCGGTACTTTGCTGACCAGATCCAAGCTCTCGCCCACATACTCCCCCGAATTTCCAGACATGAACTGCTTCGGCGAACTCACTCCCTCACCATCCAACCCAGCACTGGACTTCAACTTCGACGTCGCGCCATCTCAACAGAACACCAGCGCACCTTGCGCCTCCTCGTCCACCCTGCCGTGGCAACTGTCCGCTCCCGTACATCCTTCGCACGCACAGACATTCCCTTCGTACGCTCAGGTCCCTCACGCTTACAAGTCGGTGGGCACGGACCTTGCCATGTTGAACCACCCGGTCGGCGCCTCATGTCTTTGGGGAATGAACGGTCAATACCCCCAGATGGAGGATTCAATGACGCTGCCGTATATCACTGGCCCTGGGCTTGGCTTTCCGTGGGACCCGCCGAAGCAGCATCCTAGTCCGGTCATGTCGCAGGGCAGCGACGAGACATTGGTCGGTGACTCGCCCCCCGCCGGCTCGCCTTCCTCTTCCGGGTCCTCCCTCCCCGCAAGCCCCGCCGCCCTCGTCAACGACGCCGCAGTCGCTTCCCCGCAGATGCGCTTCCCCCGCGCTATCGTCCCCCCATCGATAGACGCCCCGCAGGGACGCCACTGCGAGCCCGGGCCCTCCTCCAGCCGCCAGGACTTCGACAACGCACCCACGCTCCCCATGCGCGCCGCCGGGCCGTTCATCCCGCAGCGCATGTACACGCCCACGACGCGCGCCGACCGGCAGCGCTACGTCGAGGAGGTCTGCCCCGAGAAGTCCATCTACTTCTGGAACAAGGACGGCGAGTCGTGCGGCATCCCGCTGACGCAGGCCTTCGCGCGCGCGGTGCACCAGCTGGAGGACCCCGATGAGTACATCTTCAACGGCGTCCGCCCGAGCGTGTCCATCCGCCTCGAGGTGCGTATTGTGGGCGATCGGGTCTAGCGCGCCTACTGACCTTCTCGCGCAGTGGCCGGGGTACCGCTCGTGGACCAAGCAGATTCCGGCGAAGGACTTCAAGAAGGTGCCCTCGCCGATCACTCGCGAGAAGCTCGCGAAGGAGGTGGCCAAGTGCGTCAAGAGGTTCATCGAGGTGAATTCTATCTCCTCACATCCTCACTGCGAGATACTAATCTTTCTGCCCCAGAACCAACGGCCACTTCCCAATGACGAGGCGAACAAGCGCTGGCGCGTCGGCGGCGCTAACGGCATCAAGTTCGAGGACCTAATCTTGGTGTCGATGCATCACGTCTCTCGCGGGTCCTGGCAGCCCCAGCTGCGTCTGCGGTCACCGCGGACATGAGTGGTCTCACCACTCGCAAGTTCTTGGGGGGGCCTGTGCCCAGCTAGTCGCTCCGGCGGCTCTCTGCACATGGCCCCATAACTCATCTATCAACGACTACAAATCTAACAACACGACACACACCGCCTCTTGCTTGCTTACTTTACCTTCATTTTCGACCAGTCTTTCCGGGTTGGATCCTCCGGTGTGTGGCAGGTGGCCCTGCCGGACACGTCCGCCCATGTATCGATAGCGCGATGTAGCATTAATTTTGCAATGTACCCTCGCCCGCCAGTTTGTCAGTCCGGCGCAGACTGCTGTTGGCGGGCACGTCTCTCACGACCTATTTTCTGTGGGCGCACGAACTTCTGATGGCGAGCCAGGGATCCGGAGCGGCAGATTTCCGCCGCGCGTTGAACAGCAGGCAAGTGCCCGCTAACTGTGTATGGCAGGAAAGATCAACGCCTTGTCATTCGCCCTCGTCATCGGCCGCCACTCAAACCACCTAATTCAACGCCGGTCAGTTGAATGGTTGCAGCCCTCGGGAGTGCCTTGCAATCTATCTCTGCCCTGCACCGATCCACGCATGGGCAGGGAGATCGTGTACAGGACGGGAAGCCTGTGTACAGCACGACCCGCGCGCAGCGGTGGCGCGCGGGGATGGCCGCGAGACGGTGCGCTGTGCAGCCGCGCGTTCGCAGCGTGGGGGAGTGATAGTGAGACATGATGATTCCCGACCTTCCCTTCTGAGTCGCCCTTCTCCCGAAATGAGTGTGCGTCCCTGCTTCGAGGGCCGTGGCGCACCGGGCGGCGGTGGCACTGGCCGCGCGTCCTCTGCCACCGCCGGCGGGTGGGGTATTCAAGGCGAAGACTGGGCAGGGCGTGTGGTGGAGTGCGCGACGCGCTGCTTGCTGCCGTATACGGTCGCGGAGGCCATGATGAGGCCATCGAGGACCGAGGTGCACGGTAATACAGGATCAAGCTCAATCTATTGATCACAATATGGAATCTGATGAGTGCGAGGGGACACATGGAGCCCGATCCCCCGATATGCGTCTATATGGAGTGGGAGCAGGGCTGCGCATGGCTCTCAAACCTCCTCACTCTTGACATGTTCTCATGTCTTCGTTGGTTCTAACGACAGCGGAGAGTTACCCTATCGCGATCAATTCATGAATCTCTTCCAATTCGGAGATCCCTTACGTCTTCTGAACATAATCGGGGAAGTTTTGAGCGCCCAGAGTATTCACTGGGCTGACAGTGGCTGGCGAAGTGCTCATCGCGTCTCACGCCGCCTTCAGCCTCGTTGCAGGCCGGCTGCCAAAGTTCAACATGCCCACCACGGCAGTTGCCGTAAAGTCACGTTCTCCGACGGCCCCGGCGATCCGGCGGTCCGGGATGAAGGGGAAGTCCAACCGTGCGCCACGGCGCCTCCTTCGCACCGCCAACGATCCCAATGGCCGCCTCGCTCCCACCCTTGGCCGCCTCGCTCCCACCCTTGGCCGCTCTTCAACACAGGTCCGAGGAAAGAGAAGCTCCGCTCGCCACTGCCCTTTCATTACTCCTCGAGCCCTCCCCGATCCTTCTGAATCGTCTCGTGCCCGAGCTCGCGCAATCAGAATCCACTAACGAGCTCCATTCATATGCCACCCTCATCGACCTCGCGCTCGACGCCGTCGCCCGCTGGCCGCCCGCCGATCAGGCGCAATTCATCGCAGGGCACCCCCGGATAGGGGAAACTAGTGGCCTCTCGCAGCTCAGCGCCAAGGAGCAGGCGGCACGCGCGACGCCGCCGGAGGTCCTCGCGCGCCTCGCCCATCTAAATGCTTGCTACGAGCGCAGGTATCCTGGCTTGATATACATTACCTTCGTCAATGGGCGCTCGAGGGCGGAGATTGCGCGAGAGATGGAGGATAAACTCGGGCTTGAGCACTCGCTGGCGGCAGATCAGCCGCCATTGAGTGGGCTTGAGCCTGTGGAGGTGGAGGGGGAGGAGTGGTTGCGGGAAGTGACGCGCGCGGTGGGAGACGTCGGGAAGATTGCGAAGAGCCGGTTAGGTGCGTTGGGTGTGGAGGGGAATCAGTAGGTACGCTAGTGCGCGGTGTGAAAATGTCCCCGATGATTAACACCATTTTCAGATTATAGAGCACCTTGGGTCGCTCGCAAAAGAGTCAAATATGACGCCTTACGAGCCAGTAGGCAGAGTGTGACTTCTGGACGAAAGCTTGTCGAAAACCTTCTAATCGCGGCGTGCAAATGTTCACGATGGAAATCGATGGATGCATACACCAGTGCGCCTCTTCATTCATTTCATTCAACGACGATGTTGGTGTTGTCTGGTCTGCTTCGCGACGCGCTATGCGAATGGCTAGGCTCTGCGCAAACTGGTCCTTCCGTGGCAAATGAGTGGGGCTTTTAGAACCTGAGGCAAGTACGACCTGGAATATACTTCGTATCACCACCACATCCTGCTCGGTGGTACCTAGCGGGGCGTCATTCAATCATCCGGCCTGTCTATGACATCCGGTCATGGAGTCCCTAATACCATTTCTCTCACTATAGGACGGTAGTCCCTGTTCCTGTCATGTCTCTGGCCTATACAACATGGGCGCTCGTCAGGTCTGCCAGGTCAGGCCTACTAGAGGAGTAATAATCTACACCTTGGTTATCGACATAAAATAAGGGAAGAATCAATGCAGATACTTACTGGCCTTGCTCCTGGCTCCTTATCTGCCCCCATCCCGTCGTTCCTGGCTGGCTATATTGCGCACGTGTGTCCATTGTGATCCCGTTTTGGAAGCCTTTTTGTTTCCGCTGACGGCTGATCGGATCGGTTCCCGATCAATCAGTTACTTCCGGAGCATATGGCGTCGAAATTTGGAGAACGCTTGCTTCGGGCGTCCATCACCCCTTCCCCCTCCTCCCGACGCTGCTCGTAGACATGGCCAGCTCACCGCAGCTCGACTACAAGGAGTCCCTGGACGGTCGACCGGCGTCTTTGCGCCGATCGGACGAGGATTCGCTCGTCAAGAAGCCGCCGCCCATTGTATTCACCTCACCTCGCGCCTTCGCAGGAAGCATCTCTGATAGACTCCGGAGTGTCTTCACGAAGCGCTTCATTTTGGTGCTTCTGGGGGGACAGCTTGTGTCGCTGTGTATCACCTGCACGAACGTTACGACCACGGAGTTGACGAACCGGAACTGGGCTCTGTCGACGACTCAATCTGTATTCTTGTGAGTAGATTGCTTCATACCTCGTCGGACAAGGTGGCTGACGCTCGTGCAGATACTTCTCACTATTCATGATATACGCACCCTACACCATGTACCAATGTACGCATCCCCCCTCCCCTCATTCTCGCCAGCTCATCACCGTACAGACGGAATCAAAGGATATGCAAAGATGCTGCTTAGAGATGGATGGAAATGTGCGTGACCACTGCTTAATTCATGCAACCCATACTGAATGTACGACCATCAGACCTCATCCTTGCAGCATGCGACGTCGAGGGTAACTTTTTGGTTGTGAAGGCCTACCAATACACAAACCTCTTATCGTGCATGATGCTGGCCGCGTACGCCCACTTCACACCCTCCACGTATCTGGAGCTCACCCTTTCCCTAGTTGGTCAACTCCAGTTTGCATGTTTTTCACCTGGGTATACCTTCGGACACGCTACCATTGGACACAAATGCTGGTGCGCCTATCCTTTTTGACTGGATTCCTCCCATCCTTACGCTTCAGTAGGGCGTCTGCGTCGCCATCGGCGGCCTTGGGATGCTCGTTGCATCCGACGTGATCACCGACAAGGACTGGCAGGCCGCGGACAAGGGCAAGGGAGATGCCTTCATCATCGCTGGCGCGACCTTATACGGGTTCAGTGCGTCCTCCGACATCCTTCACTCTTGCGCACGCGGTACTGATCTGCATTTCGTAGCGAACGCCACGGAGGAGTTCCTCGTACGCAGGAGACCTTTGTACGAGGTGGTCGGAGCGCTCGGGCTCTTCGGCTTCATCATCTGCGGCGCGCAGGCAGGAGGTCTTGAGCATAAAGGCATGTTGGAAGCGACGTGGAATGGCGCGACTGGTGAGTAGCAGAATCTGAGTTTCCTGACCTTCGCTTACCCATTCAGTCGGCTTGATCATTGCGTACACCTCTGGTACGTCCTTGGATCTCTTTTTACCGAGCAACGACAACCTGATATGCCCCACAGCCATGTTCATCCTCTACACCGTCGCACCTCTGCTATACCGCGCCGCGTCTTCGACGTACTACAACATCAGCCTCCTCACTGCCGACTTTTACGGCTTGCTCTTCGGTGCGTAGCCCTTGCTTTACCTCTTCCTCACAAATCTGACCGTCTCCCGCAGGCCTCTTCCTCTACCACTACACGCCATATTGGCTGTACTTTATCGCCTTCATCACCGTCATCCTCGGCCTCGTCGTTTACTTCTGGCACTCAAGACGTGAGTTTGGTTCCTGTTCATCCTCCATATTCCTCTACTAACAACGTTCGTCAACAGCGGAAGAGCAGGGCGACGTCATCGCCGCAGCGCCAGGCTACGTGTGGAAACGCGGCGAGCAGAGCGACGAGGAATGCGCTACGCAGGCGTGATTCGGCTGAGGGACATCGCTTGGATATCTGTTTAGCTGATTATATAGGACTTTGGGTCTGTTGTTGTATTGTTTGTGCTGTATGCATGGTTTGCTGAGGATTGTATGCGGGACGTTCACGTTAGTTGCAAGACATGTTTTCACTTGTACGAGTATCTCGGCAGCTTGCTGCAGGTAGCAACACTGGGTCCCTCGGGGCTGGGAGCCCTTGCATCAATTGCATTGTCGTACAGGCTCGTTATTGCGTGGCAAAAGAGAAACAGAGAGACAACGAGCGTGGCAGTAGGTATGCTACAATGAGTGTGGTGTGTAAGTGGGATACAATGAATGTGGTAGGGTGCAACGAATGTGGGAGTGTGATACAGATGCGTGCGTAGTGACAGAATACAAGTTGAGTGGTTCCAGATATACCGATGGTCATTAGAGGAGGGGGGGGGTCGCATATCGTAAGTGAGCCTGTGCAGTCGTTGTCCATGGGTGGTCGTATCTATACATTGCGCCGCGGGACCACGTAAAAGAGCGTGAGGTGTCGTAGCTTGCTGAACCGCATCTGAGAGCCAAGAACCAAGAAATCAAAACCGAAACCGGAACCGAACGCAGAGAACTCGAAGCAAATGGGAGGAAAACCGACTTGAAGAAGAAGAAAAAAATGCACACAGTCCCTCCGACCGAGAAACTCGCTCAGGGCCAATCGCCCCCGCAATCCGTCTCGAAAGACTCGAGCGCGGCCAAATGTTGCCCGTTGAAGATGCCACCCTGCCGCCGCGAGCGGACCATCGCGCGCATATCCTCGCGCAGCCTCTCGCTGGGCAACTCCTCGGGCTGCAGGAAAAACATCCCCAGCCTCCTCAAGCACGGCAAAAAGGCCGCCGACGTCGCGTCGCCGTTGCGCGTCAAGAGCCACACCATCATCTTGGTCAGCACCGTAGCCATTGCGCGGGCCGTTCCACCATACACGATGAGATCGAGCTGTGTGATATGGGGCGAGATGGAGAGCTCGTCGAGGAGCGCCTGATGCCAGATGCTGGCGTAGCGTATGACAAACGTCTGCAAAGCGGGAAGCCCGCTGGAGTGGCCGATGAACGTGGCCACGTGCGTGAGAACGTCGTCCTGCGGTCGAGGGCGCTCGACGATGAGGTCGACGAGTCCGGGCGCGGAGATGTACCCGCCGACAAGGAAGGCCTGCTCGGACAGGCGCAGGTGGCGGAGTTGATCGAAGACAGTGACGGCGGGCCATGGGCTATCCTGGACGCTGACCCAATGCGAGATCGTGAGGTGACAATGGATAATTGTCGCCGCAAGGCTCTGGAGGGCCCTCATGCACGTCAGCATCTCGAACTCCGTGGACATAGGAGGCTGAATGCTGAGGTGCAATGAGGCAATACGCCAACCAGGGACGAGGGTGATCGGGTCGTTCCAGCAATAACCGACCCAAGGCAAGGTCGTTAGATTCGGCGCGTCACCAAAGAACTCTACAGCCAGCGGAAGGAAGGGGTAGACGATGAGCTCGTGCAGATGTGGGAAAGATGGCCGTGGTAGAGCGCCATACGAATCCAGCAACGGCAGGAAGCCCAATTCCGCCCCATGCCATCTGTGCGCCTGTGCGCACAACAAGGCAAAGATCTCGGCGTCCCAGTAACCCAAGTTGACCTCCGTATCTCTCGCGTGCGGGTGCCATTGAAGCGTCCACGTGATGGTCAACAGCATGTTCGACGAGCGTTCCAAGCGCACGCGTACCCCTTCCCTCCAGTCGGGCGAGGGGTTGGACTGAGCACGTACAGTGATGTGCGTCCAGATACGCGACGTCCAGAGCGCGACGGCACGCCAATTTCGGGAAACGGCAGCGAGAGCAAGCTCTCCATCGAGCCAGTGATCGTGGTCATTGTGCTCGGAGAGGCAAGCGAACTCGAAGATCTCGCTAAGTAGCTCGATTGGGAGGTGGGAGATGGGGGAATGGGGTGCATGATCCTGCTGAACGAGTTCGGCGATGTTATGCGCGAGGGGAGAAGAGTGTGCAGAGTCGGTCCAGGAGTTCCCGTCAGCGGCAGGGTCCCTATCGTAGCCGTTCCATGCTACTTCGGGTCCCCAATCGCTGCTAAAGGAAGCGCGAGAGTGGCTCGTGGTGCTGCTTGACAAGCACGACGAACCAAATGAGCTTAGAGAAGAAACAGACGATGCAGGTGAGTCCATTGTAGGAGGTCCCGCGACGCAAGGAGGAAGAAGAAAACGACGAGGAACCATTGCGAGCAGGCCCACCTATTTCTATGCGCCCCCAATATCGGCAGGCACATCGGTGGTTATTCGTGTGCGAATGAGAGGCGATGCCTATGGCAGCCATCGCGATAACCACGGGAAGAGCTGGACCTTGCAGTATCGATCGCTATTGAGTGAAGTCGGCGATTCGAGCAGGCTAGCAACAGACACGATTCAGCGTAGCAACAGACCCGCTCTGGCGTAGCAACGGCGGGACTGCGACGACTTCGCGAGGCAAGGTGCAGCACAATGGAAGCAGGAAGCAAGCGACTTCCGGCAATTGCCGGCAATTGTTCCTCCCGCCTTCGAGACGCAACCTTCGTCTTCTCGACTTCCTTGCCACTGCTCCCACCTAGCTGGGCCTCCAGTGCCTTTCAAGGAACCTTGGAAAGCAGCTTTGCAACCGGAGATCTCGCTCTGCGTGGCTTTCCTATTGTCACTGGTACCGGCTGCATAGGCAGGCAGGAATCCATCGCGGAATGGCGGGCGCTGGATCAGGGGTAGCGAGGTCGTGAGAGAGATACGATCTTGTTGAAAGCGGCTGCTATATATGTTTACTATGCTATCCAAGAAAGATATAATATTACAATCTGAGTCCGGGCAGTATGAGAGTCCATGACTGCGTAGCTAGTTCCGTTGACGCAAAGCATCGGACAGACCTACAAGATACTTGCACTCGCAGTCCGTCCTGACCTCCTCCAAAGTCTCCAGCTTTGGGTCGCTGCCCTCAACCAGGGCGGTGCTCATGCGCGAATCAAGCATCCGCCCCATCGCGTCTCGCAGCAGCTCCGTAGGGAAGTTGTCATAATTGAGGAAGCGGATCGTCAGCTTCTTCAGCTTCGGAAGAAAGGCCATCGACTCCGCGCTGCCCGTGCGCGTGAGCGCCTGCACCAGGTCGTCCGTCACTTTCGCCTCCGGGCGCATCTTCATCGCGCTGTGCGCCAGCAGGTCCAGGTGGTCGATGAATGGCGCCTTCGCAAGCCCGCTGATGAGCGTGGGGCTCTTCACGTCGACGGCCAGCAGCGCGACCGACTTCAACGTCGCCGCGTTATCCGACTGTGCAAGGAAGGCCGCCATGGCGGTAAACGTGCTGTCCTGCGATGCGTCCGGGTGCTCTACGGCGAGGTGCGTGAGCTTCGGCGCGGCCATGTAGCTCGCGACGTCAACCGCTTTCTCGATGAGGCGCAGCCGCTCGAGGCGGGGGAAGACAGTGACAGTGGGTGTCTCGGGGCTGACCGGCAGCTCGCCTTCATGCAGGATGTGCAGCAAGCACATACGCAGGCTCGCACTGCAGCTACCCAGCGCCTCGATGCACTCCTTTGGATAGAATGGCACGCCCGTGAGGGGCTTGATGTACAGCGACAACGCCGAAAGCTTCCACGCCGAAGGGAAGGGGATGGGCCCGCTGTTGGGCCGCCAGCCAGCGCGGGACAGGCTTCCGAGATTGGGCGCGTCGGCGAAGAAGTCCATGACGACAGTCCCAAAAGGATAGAACACAAGCTCGTCGAGGACCGGAAACGATAGGCGCGGCTTGTCCTTGTAGGCCTCAATCGGGAGGCCACCCAACAAGACCTTCTGCCACCGGTGCGCATGAGAGCATAGCAACTTCCAGATGCCCTCGTCCCAGTACGCCAAGTCCGCCTGGCAGACGCCGTTCTGAGGTGCTGATCGGACGCAGTCGTATGCGATGTTCAGCGGTGCGCCTGACGAGCGCTTGAGGCGGATGCGCACGCCCTCCCGCCATCGCGGCGGAGGGCGCGACGATGCGCGGACGTTGATGCAGGCCCAAAGCGCGGGTGTCGCGAGCGCGACGTCGCGCCAGTGTATACAGACTGACGCCAAGACGTGCTCTGCGCCTGCCCAGCGCTGACAGTCGTGGTCGGAAAGAGTGGCAAAGACAAAGATTTCGCTGAGTAGTTCGACCGGAAGGATGCGTATCGGAGAGATGACTGCGCGCTGGAGGTCGACAAGCTCCGCGAGGAGCGTGCGACGCTGCAGAAGCTGAGCGCGTCGGCGTTCAAGGTCGCCGAAGTAGAACTCGGAAGAGGCGAGGGCGGTCAATTCCCAGGCGGAGGAGCGATGCGTCTCATCGGGTTCTTTGGCGCTTCGGAGGGCTGAGAGGACAGAGTCCCAGAAATTGTTGATTTGGTGCCACATATCTGGATACTTCAAAGCTCGCAGTATTTGCATAGCGAGTCAGTTTGGATGCGATGGCAGGGAGAAGGGAACGAGCAAGGTATGCGGGAGAAAAGCTGACCTGCACTCTGAAAGCTGCCCCATCGAATACCAGTTGGTATCTACTGGTCCGCAAGTAAAGAATAGTGCTCATTGCGATGGCATTGACATTGTCCTGCGAAGGTCATTGCACTTGACCGAACCGCCTGAACGACCGCTGAAAGAATCATTCAACGACGGTCATGACTGAGCATCGTTCACTGTAGTTCATGAGGATATCTCGACTTAAATGAGCAGGAAATTAGGACGACAGTCAGATGAAGTAGAAGATCCAGGTGGCGGGTGGTAAGTAACCCGCGGAATTAGCCGGATCGTGTGCTGAACCTCCGGACCGGTACTTCCGCCGCTGATGAACTTGTCACCGACCGTCACGGCGAATTTACCTGCCTTTCAAGCCGTTCGCGTTACCCCTCGCTCAAAAAACAACAATGGTAAGGACCCTATTCCTTTGATTGGCTGAATTACGTTAAGCCTTCTTTGAATCGAAGTGGAAAAAGCGCGATGGCCGCTCGAAAGGCCGTCATAGAGCCTTCCGCCCCATGCAAAGGCCGATTGAGTCGACCACCTTCGTCGTGAATGTACCGGATCCCTCAAAACTGGACTTCGAGCCACTTAGGCATCGTTTCCCATCCCTCCTCTCCCTTGTACTTGTTCGCCAATGTACCCGACAGCCACCGATGCACTGAACGACCTTCTCGGGACTATTCATGGCTCTTTGCTACGCACCCATCGCGATGCCGCCGAAGTCACGCCAGAGTACAAATCCTTTCTCTCCAACAGCATTCGCGATATGGAGGCTGAGATACAACGCATCGACGCCGAGCTCTCGCAGATCGATACCACGCGCCGGATCTACGACAGGAGCTACGATACCGCCTGCTCACTTGAGAAGCGCTATCCGCGATGTCTGCCGGAACCCATCCTCTCTCGCATATTCATGCACGCTCTTCCGGGCGGCTGGGAGTCTCACTGCGCGGGGCGCGTGACGTTGCCGTTCGCACAGGTCTGCCACCTCTGGCGCTCTGTCGCCCTTCGAACGCCGTCCATCTGGAGGCACATCAAAGTGCAGGTGGAAGAGAGCCCGCCGAAGCACTGGCGAAAGGCCGTGATCGCGTACTTAGCGCGATCTGCAGAAGCCCCTTTGTGCATCTCCATCCTCCTCGATACGCGCGATGCTAGCTCGCGGCAGCAGCGCTACATCTCCAGGGCATATGTCCACGACGTCTTCTGGGACTATGAAGTCTGGAACATGCTCTGCGCGCACGCTCACAGATGGGAATACGCCCGTCTAGAGGCGCTGCCCATGATTGCCTACAGCGTCGCGCCTCTCCTCCCCTTTCGCAAGCTTGCGACGATCATCCTGAGGCTCACGAGGGTCTACGCTCCTCCAGAAGCGGACGAATGCTTTGTGCCGACCTCTTTCTTTGCGGATGCCACGTCGGTGCATTCCGTCACGATCGGGTACGTCATGAAGCCGTCTTTGTTGGTCTTGCCACCCAGCTGGCGACCGGCGCGTTTGTCGATCTGGGCGGGGTGTCGTAGGGGCCTCATGGGGACCGCGTTTCAGGACAACTTTCACCCTCGGTACGAGCCAGACACGCCCTGCCCGACGCTCGCGCCCAGCTTCCCCGCGGTGCTCCTCTCCAGGCTGTGGTTGCAGGAGCTCGAGCTCTCCGTAGGGACGCTGCCTGTCATGGATCTTCCCGTCAACCTCGATGGTACCGAGTTTCCTGTGTTGAGGAAGCTGGCGCTATTTGACGACGCGTGCGAGGTCGCTCGATATATTGTCGCGCCTCGGCTGGAGGAGGTCGAAATCGACGCGGACGGAACCTATATGGGATGTACACATGGGTATACCTACTATCCCCAAATTTTCGGCCACCCCTTGCAGTCGCTGGCGCGTTTGCTCAGTCGTCCCGGCGGCTGCACCCAGCTCCGCGCCCTGCGTATCTCACCGCAAATGGACGAGAGCGCCCGCGACCTGATTGTCTGCCTCGAGAGCGCTCCAGCCATTTCCGAGCTCGTACTGGACGCTATGGACAATGAGGAGTTCCCCGACGAGGTTGTTGGCTTTGACGTGATCGAGGCTCTCACGCGCAAGGACGACAACGAGCATTCCCTTTCATTTCTCCCGAACCTGGTGGCATTGACGCTTCATGTCGAAATGTGCATGACGTTTGCGAATATGGCCGAGAGGTACTCGCCCGCCCCGCTGTGCGCCGCGGTCTGGCGCATGCTGGCGTCTCGGCGGGTTGAGCGCGTGCATCATGGGCGCGTACTACGTCCCCTGCGCGCTTTCTCTTCGTGCGCAGACGGGAGGGAGTCGTTCAAGGGGCACTGGCCTTTGCCAGAACACCGCTATGGAGAAGCTCAGCCACTCATGACGGTGTCTGGCGACGTCGTCTGGGCTGAAGGGGCTGAGGAGGAGATGGCCGAAGTGCTGAAGCGGGAAGCTGAATGGAATGTATTTCTGGACTCCGCTACCGATTCTTCTGAATACAGTGCAGCGGAGGAGGATGGAAATTAAAGGCAGGCGAGAGGACGGATGATTCGGAGGCTATAGTGACGAGGAGACCAGGAGCAAAATGAAGATGGCGAAGTTACGACAGGCACTGAACAAACGCGCTAGCGCACGATGACATCGAAAATTTTGCCTTCATTGAATGGAAGTCAATAGAAGCAGTGATGTTGCCTTGACCAACGCCGAGTGAACCTAACCCGGGACCGCAAAAACCAACCAACGTGGCGCAAATGTGACCGTACGTAAAAGGTTTCCCCGGCGACTGCCGTCGCTTCCTGCCACCCCCTGGTCCACGCAGCAAACTCGTCCGTCATGAATCGTGATTGCCCTCCTTCTGCTCCTTTGTGAGGTCGGCTCGTGCACTTACAGGTGATTATACAGCGCCAATAGAAGCAGCAAGGGTCTCAGCAGATCGTGCTGAAACTGTCAACGCCGGTCACAGCAACGCAAGCCGGGCACGGCAAGCGGTCCTTCCATTCACTCTCACGCACCTTACGGCAAACGGGTCGCACCGA
>JAMQCK010000554.1:0-20051 GCA_024196135.1 Pleurotus ostreatus/Saccharomyces cerevisiae fusant | reverse complement strand
CCCCTCCCTTCTCGCCTCCTCCCCGGGCCGGGGGGCGGCGCCCCCGCCCCCCCCCCCCGCCCCCCCCCCCCCCCCCCCCCCCCCCCCCCCACCCCCCCCCCCCCCCCCCCCCTTCCCGCCTCCCCCCCTTCCCCCCCCCCCCCCCCCCCCACGCCGACGTCCACCGCCGACGCCCCTCCTCAACGTTCACGGCCGACACCCCTCCCCGCCGCCCCCGCCCTGCCCCCTTCCTCGCAACCCTCTTCCTCGCAACCGAGAGCGTGCCCCTCGGCAAGCACGCGTCTCCCCAGTAGCCCTCGGCGCTGGGCTTAGTTGTGCAGCCTGAACGACCCCGCACTCGGGCCGTGTCGAGCCGGGCGCACATCCGGCACAGGCGAGACGCATTGCACGCGACTGGACGCGTCCGAAGTCGCGACGTGCCCGACAGGACGCGAGACGCGTCCCAACTCTGTCGTGCCCCCATCGCGCACATGTCATAGTTTGTATTCATCACCCTAGTGTACGTCCTGCGTAGTGTATGTAGAGTAGATATTTGATTATGTCAATGAAATGCTTTCACCCAAACACACTAGAGTGAGGCCCGAAAACCCCAAGCCCATTGCCCCCAGGTGCGAAGTTACATGACTGCGCATGGACTTAGAATTTTTAGCTGGCAGTCGGACCTCCGAGTTTCTCAAAATACGATGGCGAATTTTCCTGGTTTATTGAGAACATGCCGGTTTTCCGGCGCTGACCGGACCAGTTGTCGGGTCGCTTGGGCACTTAACTCCGTTTAGGCGCACGTGCGTGCGGGCAATCGACGCCATCTGAATCAGATCAAAACGGTGCCTCTCGCTGCGTGAAGATAGCGACCGAATCGCTTCACTAGTGCGTGCACGAAAGCACTAGTGATCGAGGCGAGCGCTCAAATCACTACTGCTTAGCGATTCACTAACCACGGTTTTTGTCCATAATTTACAGCTGCGGTCAAATCAATTGCGCGCTGCCTTTTTCGGAAAGATCGCCGAAGCGCATATTGGACGAGC
Source organism: Pleurotus ostreatus/Saccharomyces cerevisiae fusant (assembly GCA_024196135.1). Lineage (NCBI taxonomy): Eukaryota > Fungi > Pleurotus ostreatus/Saccharomyces cerevisiae fusant. The sequence continues at coordinate 19,026 of JAMQCK010000554.1, read as the reverse complement.
TCGGCGGGCCTCAGAAACTTCATAGAACAGTAGAGCGCCATGGAAAACCCTCATCTACATACCCGTTTCGTCACCTCATCCTCCGGCTCGTCAAGAAACGTGCCAAAGGGCCCTACGTGCCCTGACCTATTGTACCTCGCATTTCTCGCGTAATAGTCACTGGCTATTCATGACAACTTGTCGGTTGGGTTTTCCATGTCGCTCTACCGTTCCATGAAGTTTTTGAGGCCCGCCGAGCTCGTCCAATACGCGCCTCGGCGATCTTTCCGACAAAGGCAGCGCGCAATTGATCTGGCCGTCAATGCAGCTTCTCGGCCATGTCTCTTCGCCTCCCCACAAGCTGAGTAAATATGGAATTGGTAAGTGCTATGCCGGGGCGCGAGTATTACATGTACTGACGATCAAAGTTCACAAGGGCCTACCCAAAGCACCGAGTTCTGGTCCGCGCTCGCGATCTCCAGCGGCCAGCCTACCACGACAGACTCTTCTGCCCTTAAAAGCGTGAAATTGCGCGCGGGCTGCTCGAAGAGTCTGAGAAGGCACGGACAAGCGCTTGCCGGCTGAACCTCGAGCCCTCGCACGGGAAAACAGGTCGAGGCAGATCAGGGCGCCTGCGAATGGCGACGTCGAGAGTGATCAATGCCACGGGAAAGAAAGATCTGGAGGTATATGAGGGAGAATCCGACGGCGTGGTCGGCCGTGGGTCTGACATTTGATATGGTCCGCTCGGAGGTCAGTCCACTGCCAGCGCGATGAAACGGAGACAATGGGGTCACCTTGAGGCCGACTGTGTCCTTCGGTCATTAGTGAGCGTGCCCGTACCATAGAAATCTGATGATACTCGCTAGGGACAACCATCCTGTGCTGAACGTTGTCCGAGAGCTTAATTTCATGTCACAAAAGAGTATCTCGGCTTCAGCGCTGGACGCTTACCATTGAATCGGCGATTTCCGAGCCCGGTCAATCCAGCCACGTCACCGCTGCTGTGCGCGAGAAGTTCAAGGTTCGATCTTGTCTCGTCGCCAGCCCCATCCACTACACCTGGGATTCGTTATTGCCCGGCGCTTACTGCACGCTTATTGAGCGAATACTTTGAATCAACTTTTGATAAAGACCGCGTCTTGATTGAGAGGGCATATCGAGGCCCAGCCAATCGGAGGCCGAGCCCATCAATATGCCACCCATAAGCGCTCAATAATCCCGTCGCCTTCATTGATCCCTTGCTCTGAATATTCTCACGACAATCGTGCAGCATGCGAGGCCCCCCGGCATCTCACCAAAATGTCCGATCCAAAATTCGGGATTCTGGGTCATTTCCGTCGCATGGATTTTGGCCGATTTTGAGGGCTTCCCGGCGCACTAGGATCGGACCTTCGCTCAAGGCGCACTTTCCGGCGCACTATGGATCAAACCTCGGTGGCGATGACCCTCCCAGATCACCAATTCTGAGGTCCTGTCGGTGCTGTTAGGGGTGCTTGGCCCGTTGATGGTGGTAGGCGGGGGTCTAAGCTGGCGAAATTCCGTCGCGACCCCCAAATCCGGCGCACAATGGATCGAACCTGGGCGACGACAAGGCTCGACCGTCGCACTTTGGATCGAACCTATCTCATACTTTTGCTTGAATCCGGCGCACTGGGATCGAACGTCGGCGCGTTTTGAGCGTCCAATCCGTCGCATTAGGATCGGACATTTTGGTGAGATGCCGGGGGGCCTAGCATGCGCCGGGGAATACTGAAACCCAGTGGTAGTGATCCGAAGGTCCGGTAGTCGAACCCGACCGACTTCTCGGGTCAGGTGTCGTTTCTGCAGCTCACTCTGAGTATGTGGTACTGACCAGAAGCGCAAGGTAGTCATACTGGGATAAAAGAACGCCGTAGCGTCGAGAAAATGCGAGAGCAGAGGTCAGAAGAGATTTCGGCAATTGCCGAGGTGTCGGCACTTGCCGCTGCCGAGTTATACAGGGGCCAACAAGACGCCACTAGGACTGTCACACTGGATGTTTGACGCTTTCCGCGAATCCGTGCAAACTCCCGGTGAATAGCCCTTCTATTGGGCCCTTCTTTAGAGAAATAACAAGAGGGTGTATCCGATGTCTAGCTTCCGAGTGGTGGTGCTTTTGTGGCGGGAAACGGCAAGGAATGAGGGAAAAAGCGACGATAAAATTTGCAGTTCGTGCCTCAGTACGGGACCCCCGTCTGGTTACGGCTGTTCTGATCACTTTAAGCTACCATTGTTGCAGCCCGAACCGTCTTCTGAGTGATCTATCTGCACATATACCCGATTGCACCATTGTACCAGAAGAGGGTGTGTTACGCCGACAACCTCTGCGTTACGCAGTACGATTGCGCAACTATTCGGGGGGCAGAATGTGGGCACCTACGAGGTGAACGTTGCGGTGTAGTGGTATGAACACAGATATATCATTTAATGTTCAAAAAAGTGCTCGGGAGGGGCAACAATATTCATTTTTTGACCAATTTTGCGCGCTGGCAACCACACCCCACGCTAGGCATCACGTTCGTTGAAGCAGGCAAGTGTTTTAGCCTCCGTTCCATTTCACGCCTGTCTCTATACATAACGGTACGGCACGGCCTTCGTATGAGTCCGCAGGTGCTGTCCCGGCAAAGCCGAAACCCTCCAGTACCCTACGTTGGCCGCCATAGGAAACGTCAGTTGACCGCCGCTTTTCTGTGGCTACCAGACATTGATGTATATCTTTTGAGTCCAGTAGGGAGCTTGAGCTACACGGGAATTCCATTTCTCTCATCGCTCCTGGGCAGCCCACGCTCGGTTCACCGTTCTGGGAGATGACCTTTGTGTGTAGCCCCGCGCGTGTGGTATCCGCGTATGCAGTAGCTTTATCGAAGGAGCTGACAGGGCAGGCACCATTGACGGATTTTCTATACGGAAGTTGTGTAGCTCAAGCTCCCTAGAGAGCTACAGTAGGTACTACTCATAGCTGTACAGCTCGCTCAATGCTCCTTGTATACCCGAGCGCGCTTACATTGTTCTTGGTAATCGCACGTTTGACGGCAACAGGTGGAATGTGAGTGTGGTTCTTGATTTGAGCACTGTGCTGATGCTTAGTGGTGGCGCAATAGCGTCAAGTTTGTGGGGACGCCAAGACCCCCTGGAGAGGGTGGTCAGAGCCCTGCCACGAAGAGACTAGGTACCCTGCTTCCAAAAGTGAACGGCTGTTGGTCGATATGGCTGTGATCCGGTGGGCCCTCTCGCTCGATATGCAGCATAGGATCGTACTCCAAGGCTGTGGAGTTCGAGTTGTGTGTGTACGCTCAGCCCAGAGGCCGTGCTCCTGAATTGACTTGAAGCTGTAGGGTAACATTCAGACGTGACGTTCGGATTTGACTCCCTGCTTACCAATCACAGCCCCTTCTTATAAGGATCCTTGCATGAACGATATATCTCACAGCAGTTTACCCATGTCCCAGCGGCTTCGGAAACCTCGCAGGCAAGCCTCGCAGCCTGTGGTGACCCACCATGCACTCCTGCGTCACGCACAGAGCGTCTCTATTAATCATGGATTGCGCGGCGTCAGCGAAGGGAAGGTGCCGCAACAGATGGGGATAGGGTTCTCCAACCACCCCAGCTCTTCAGACCACTTTCGACCGAGGTACGCAATATCACCGGGCTTCCAGCCAATCCACTGAGATAGGGCTGATAACGACGAAGAATGGACTTTTACGACGATCCTTTGACGCTAATGACTGTTGCTGAGCTTGAGGTGCCGGGCGTGCGCAGTGAGGACCTGTCCCTGCAGATTGATCATGGAATCCTTTGTGTCTTCGGTCGACGGCGGCCCAAGTATCGCTTGAACCAGCTGCCGCTACCAGACCAGCCTGTCGTCGATGGCCCTCCTGTGGCGTTCCACACACAGGAGCTGTACTATGGGATCTTCAGGCGCCAGATTCACCTGCCTCAGGGCTGTCGGGTGCGTACGGCTGTCCCGACAAGCTCCATGCAACGTGCAAGCTCACAATATTTTCTTTCAAAGCCGGAGGACGTTGGTTCTCAGCTTTGCAATGGACATCTCACGCTGTGGTGGCCGCGCGTTATTAATCAACGGCTCGAGGACCCCCAGGCTACCGTTGCGATCACTGCCTCGGGCATGGATACAGAAGCGGATCAAGCGTCGTCAGGAGAAGGGGAGGAGGCTGCAACTGGCTCAGAGACAAAAGCTACTGAGCCTAATGCTGAGCGTATCTCCGAGCCTGAGCCAGTAGTGTCAGACGAGGCGACATCGATCGACTCGCAGGGTGTTGTGGCTGAGACAGGCTAGGAAGCCTGAGATGTACGCGTCGCCGTACCGTAGCGTTGGTGGTCTTGATTAATCAAACATATAGTGGTGGTCAACAGTGGGCACTTAAGGGGGCTTTAGCTGGGCAGTAATGCGCACATTGAAACTTGCATCCCGGTATTACATTGAGGCAATATGGCCTATTGCGCGCTGCCTTTTTCGGAAAGACCGCCGAGGCGCGTATTGGACGAGCTCGGCGGGCCTCGAGAGCCTCATAGAACCGTAGAGCGCCAAGAGAAACCCCCATCTGCATACCGACTGTGCGAGGGAGTGCTCCTCATGCTCACAAAGCGTGTCAGGGTGTGTCATACGGCACTACATACCCCCAAGTACTGTACAAGACTGTACAGCTGTGGACATCACTGATGGGCCTGCCCCATCCGGTAAAGTCGCCGAGGTGGGCACGGCGCGAGCTCGGAAAAATACAGTTTCTTCACAAAACGGTAGAGTGTGGCTAGAAACCCCCATCTACGAAGTTTCGTGGGAAATGGGGCAAAATTGCGGGAGGCGTTAGAGGTAACGTATGTTAGGGCATTCAGGGACCTTCGGCATGTTTCATGGCGAGGTACTTGGTGAAAGGGTCGACTAACTGGGTGTGTAGACGGGGGTTTTCGATGGCGCTCTATCATTCTGTGATGTTTCCGAGATTGTCTGAGCTCGCAGAACGCCCACCACGGCGATATCTCCCAACGGGGCAGGTCCATCAGTGATGTCCGCAGCTGTATCAGCAGTGTTCCTACAGTGGCGGCCAGATCAATTGCGCGCTGCCTTTTCGAAGAAATCGCCGAGGCGGGCGTCGGAGGTGGTCGGAAAAATCTGGCTCCCTCACAGAATGTTAGAGCGAGTAGCCAAGCCCCGGAATACGAAGGTTCAGGCGGAACGAGCGTATGTACTGTGAGATATGCGGATAGCAGTACGTGAGGGCATGTAGTGCCATATGACACACCCTGACATGCTTTGTGAGCATCAAGAGCACTCCCTCGCACAGTCGGTATGCGGATGGGGGTTTCACTTGACGCTCTACGGTTTTATGAGGTTTTTGAGGCCCGCCGAGCTCGTCCAATACGCGTCTCGGCGATTTTTCCGAAAAAGGCAAATGATCTGGCCGCCGCTGTAAATCAGATCCTCGCTTGGTCTTAGTCATAAGCCTATAAAGTAATCTCGACGATCGAGCAAGGAAATCACACTGTGTTCCCTTTGGAGTGACACACGGAAGGAAATCAAGCTGCATAGAACCCTAGATCATGACCTGACACTATAAAAACCTGTCGTCGGAGGCTTGTCTCCTCCCCTGGCGTCGCCTGTACTAGCAAGCCCTCCTGTGAGAGACGTCGTCTCATCCAACCTGACACTTGTCTGGGCGTCAATACGAGTTTCAGCAGCCAATGTCACGCCAAAACCTGCTGAAAGCTCCCGAGCCTTCAGAAGCCCCAGGACCGTCCCAACTCGCATCATATGTCCACTTCGTACCTCGTTCCTCATTCCGGATGGCGCTTCTCGACTCTGCTCTTGCTCCTGTCGACAAAGGGTCTCTCTGCACCACTAGTGCGAGTCCAGCTCGTGTTCGACCACCACACAGGTGTCCTGATACACTTGCGTGCCTGGTTGACACCAATGATCGCCCCGAAGACTCTCTTCCTACAATCATGCGATGTGCAATCCAGGGCAGCCCTCAACAGCGCCTCACTGTTCGGGGGATATACGCAGCCCTGCAAGATAAGTACGCGTACTTCCGAACGGCAGATCCGACTTGGAAGGTCAGTAGGAGCTACCTTCGTCAGGCACTTGCCTGTATGACCACACCTCAAGTCTGATCAAGTGCAGTCCTGCGTTCGCCACCACCTGTCTCGAAATCTGCAATTCGAACGTGTACCCCGCGCACCTTGTGACGGTGTTGCGGGTCACGGCTCGTACTGGACAGTGAATCCAGATGCACCCCTGAGGTCGAGGCGTCCACAAAAGCGCTGTGCACTGACTGCCAAGGAGGATATATGTGGAAGACCTGAAGCTCGATCCAGAGCAGGATATGCTGACGCAAGCATTGCACAGGCGAGGGGGGCAAGTGCAGAAGCCGATTGGTTCAGCTGGGGAAAAAACAGTTTCCATCACCTTCAGGGGGAGAGGCATCCGTCGCAAGAGGCGGAAGAGTATGCTGTCTACTCTGGTGATGGGATCAACAAGAGCCTCGTTCATGTTTCCACACATCATACGAGTGTAAGCGCATTCCACACAGGCTTTGGACCGCCTCGCCGGGGGAACGTGGAAGACACTCCGACGATAGATCTCATGCTGAGCCTGGACAAAGAGACGCAAGTCGATAAGGCAGCCTGTGACCTCGTTGTTGGTCCGCTCGCGACTGAACCTGATGCTCTTCGGCACACATCGGTCAGGGATGCACCTCGCCCGTCTGAGCGGCTCACGCAGTCCAGCAGCACCCTGCCGCGGGATGCTCCGTGCTTGGCTCAGGTAATTGCGGCCGACGAGTGGCGGGATGGGAGGGAGGCAGAGGGCATCCCCGATGGCCTGTATCGCACGGGACTGCTGGATGAGGCTTACACTGTAGGCTTGCTTCCTTGGATGAACCATCCCCTACAGTCGGGCGGTTTTCTTTACTCTTAGCCATAGCCGCTGCCATTTATCTCCCCCGTGTAGGTCACGCAAGTTAGCTAACTATGACGTATTTCTGTTTCCCCAACAGACCCTTAAGGATTAAGAACCACCCAACACTACTGTATCGTTTCAACCGGAAGTTCATGTCACAACTCACAACGACCTTTGAACTGAACCTAACCGCTAACTGTCACAGGTCATAGTGGTCCCCGAACCATGTGACATATAGGTCCAAAATAAAGTGATTTAAGCCAAAATCGCGATTTTTCGCTCCCTACAGGTGCTGGTATGTATTTTCTTGTCGTCCTGCCACTCCGAGTCTCTGTCCGTCTCTGCCATCTTCATCGGTTATGCTAATCTACGTTTCGCTCGATTGTTTGGCTTCAGTCTTGGGTACAATCGGATTAAAAGCACCACCATCGTTGCCAATGATTTATCACTGAGCAGGTACAACGTTTGCCACGCAAACGAGGATGGATGTAAGTCAGGGAACGCCCCGTCACTATCGTGACGTCTTCACAACTATGTGACACGGTCATAGTACTCGCGCGTGCGGATTGCCCCGATGGGCTTGGATAGTTGTCCATAGGTGTGAGGTGGACCTTGATAGCAATTCGTAGCTAGCTGTAGGAGTGTGCCCTGCTATGCTTCGTGTTGTAGCTGAGTGTCCCAATATACTGGGCTTGATAGATATTTCTTCGACAGTGTGAACTGCGAGAGCTTCCAGTTGTAGAACCGAGATGTTGAAGTAAAGCTGAGGACATTTTCATTGTCTCAAACGACACCTACATCTATAGCCAGCCACGCTACTGCTTTAAGGAAACTAGGCCCACACGTCGTCGTAAAGCTAATCATTTCTATAGTAATACTCGTCGCCAGTGTTTGCACACTGGCACCGTACAGCTTTCTACTCCTTGACAAATTCATGATCTATCCTCTTCTCCTCAGCCAAGTCTTCGGGCTCGATATCAAACATATATTGGGCAGGCGAAGAGAGGCATAGAGCTACGCACAGGGAGGTATCATTTGTCCGGCGTTGACAATGATCTAGTGATGCCACGCCGTATATGGAGGGGAAAGGGACGTCGTACCACGGTGTACTATCCTTGCATAGCGCGCCGTCGTATGAGGGGGCGGGGTGACAGATGTAGGTAGAGATGCGACCGCCGATGAAGATTCCTGCAGTCATTTCGAACTCCGCCGGCAAAGCGCGCGAGGTCACGTTTCTCCGATTCAGTCCGCCGAAATCGCGCGTCGCGTCTTCCTTCCGTCGTCCCTGCTGATCCTGTCCCTCGTGTCGATGTCCCTCATAGAGAGTTTACCTATGGATACCACCTCGAGCAGATGCGGAACTGGTATCTGCGCTGGCCAGTGACCCGGTACGCCTGTTCTCGCGCTGGCGCTCACTGCATCCGCTTGCAGACGCGCTCCTGAGTCAGCGGCCATGCCTCCCGAGCGTCTGGTGCGTGTGCGGTGACCTTTCTATAGCATCCAGCTGACGGTGTCTTTCCTCGTGCTTAGGATGGTGTTGTGTTTTTGTGCTGACAGCCTCGAAGTCAGCGTAGTCGCTTGCAATCAAGGTGAGTATCACAACACGCCTTGATCGCTACGGCCTGCATGCACCTCTACCCTCAGCTCCTCACACCTCCTGAGACCTTTCCCGCGATTGTGCTTTGTATCGCGCGTGCTCCTCGCTTTTGCCAACCCACCACCATGCACGGTTTGGACGATGGCTCGCAGCTAGGTCGTTGCTGCAGTGAGATGTCCTCGGCGAGGCACTCAATGAAGAGTAGCGGAGGAAGTGGACCGATTACAGAGCAGCTTCCGCGGAATCATCGAAGGGATGTCGCACTCGGGTGTGAGCGTGGGGCAGGAAAAGCGCAGTAGCAGTAGACCCAAATTGAATGTAGTAGCGTAGCCTTCACTGAGAAGCAATGATAATTCTTTTCTGTCCATTTTTGTACAATTAACCTGTGAAGACTTCAGATGATCCAGATCTACAATATCTACAATATAAAGGAGCGGCAGCTGGGGCCGGCCCCCATCAATCCAGCACGTGGCGACAAGCGGCGCCCACACAACTTGTGTCCGCCCGTCATGCCGGCCTGCTAGCGACCTCTGCACGCCTCCGTACCACCTGATTCAGCGTCGCTTACATCGTGACTGTCTACGAGTAAGGCTAATGGTGGCTATCGACCGCTATGCCGCGACGCAGGCTCAGGTCAACGACTGTAACCTTCAATCATAATCTGGCGGTGGGTTGAAGGCATACTCGGGCATCGGTCCGGCTGTATCATGTGGCTGGCTTGCTCTGGTGAAGACGATGGCTACCTACTTCGCCACGCAGGTCCCGTCTCTTGAAGCGGATTTGCCAACGATCTGAGAACGTGGCTATCATCGCTGTTGCCCTTACGCGCATAAATATCGGCGGCCCTCGCAGTCGAAGTAAGGCTGATAGCCAGCATTAAGGCCGGTGGTACTGACACCAGCCTGCTAACACGCAGGATGTTTGAGCACGAGGGCGAAGGTAAAGCAATTATCTTGGGGTCCCTGAATTGCTTGCAGATACATGCGGGGTGCTGCCGTGTTGGCTGGCGCCGCTGGCCGCGTCCTCAGAGTAAGGCTACTCTACTACGAGAAGCCGACGAGTAGTAAAGCCGGTTTCTTGCGTGCTTTTTTGCTCACAATCGGCCTGGAACTTGAAGGACATGCGCGCGGTCCAGTAAGGCTATTAGTTCGATCAGTAAAAGAAGTCACGAGTAAGGCTCAGCCATCAGTAAGGCTGCTACTGCTTAGGTACCCGTGGCGAAGACACGGGCTCTCCCGCTTGTAGGCATGTAAACTGGCTGAGGTATGGGATAGCTTGCCAGCAAAGGTCTTCTACACAGTACTACGCACCCCTGGGTAGCAACCAAGGCGCGCTATGGGAGGCTATCGGAGCCAGGCAGGTTGCTATCCAGACTGGTATAAGGGGGGATGTTCGATTTGACTACGGCAGCTATCCGAGCGGTCGTAGCACGCCATAGACATATCACCATTTCCTGATGTGCCTACTGTAAATCTGAGCTGCGAGCCGCGCGCGCGTAATACGAAGATCGATCTCGCGATGGGCAGCCCACGCACGCTCCTGGGCTCGGATCCGGACACGACCATGACGGTGCTCAATCGGTGGACCGCGGCGTGCCAAGGCCCAGTATCCCACCTCGAGCTCTTCGCAGACATCTCGCGCGTACTGTACTGGTATGTATGGAGGCAGCCGTAACGCGTAACGGGGCCCAAAAAAGTTGGCTATATGTATGGGCGATACTTATACTGTCCGGAACATACCTGGTCGCCAGAACGAGAAGCTCGAGGGTGATGTTGCATAAAAACAAGAAGACGAGCGTCAACAACCCAAATTTGCGAAGCTGTCAAGGGGACTAGTCGTGGTGAAGCCGTGGTGAGTACTGTTCATCGCCCGGTCGGTCTCGTCGTCGCTGCACGAATATGGCTCAATGTCGGTGCCGTCCCCCATCACTGCCTTCCCGCCACCCAGGTTCCAGCCGGGGACCCACGGCGACAGCGCCTCAGCGCCTCTCTGCCTCGCAGGGCTACTCTCCAATAGCCTCAACACTGTATAGACCCTGTAGAACGCCTCACCAAGACCTGTCCGTCGCTTCACAAAGCGTTTCCGCCGCCGCATACGCCGCTGAAGGGCGCATCAGAGGCGCATGGCAAGTCCCGATACTCATCCAGCCAGCGTACAACGGAACACGAGCACCGGCTGGGACTCACTCAGCGATAGGATGACACGAGTGGCAAGGCGGATTTTTTCGGGCTAAAAACATGCTTCAAAAGATGCTGAGCAGGGCGCTCAAATAGACGTTGTTTTTGCGCCGAAGAAGTGCGTGTTTTTAGGGCCAAAAAGATGTCGAGAAAGACTGTCTTTTGAAGCATCTTTTTGCCACTGAAAAGGCGCCTCAAAAGTGCGTCTTTTTGTTATCAAAAAGACTCACTTTCTGCGTCCCTTTTTGGCACAGAAAAGACAATTGTTTTACAGGTAGAAAGGCGCTCTGTCAAAAAAGACGGGTTTTTGACAGCTGAAAAGGTGTATGTCGTATTTTCGGGCGTAAAAAGATGGTGTTTTTTGCATGAACAAGTGAGACAAAAAGATTCTCCGTTTGGTGGCAAATGAAAGCACTTTTGAGGCGCCTTTGCAGTGGCAAAAGATGCTCCAAAAGACAGTCTTTCTCGACACCTGCTTGGCCCTGAAAAGACGCACTTTTTGGCGCAAAAACAACGTCTTCTTGAGCGCCTTGTTGAGCATCTTTTTAAGCATGTTTTTAGCCTGGATAAAATCGCCTTGCCACTCGTGCGAGTCATAGATGGCGCCTCAAACGACTAAGTCCCCTTGCGACCTTCGCAAATCTGGATCGTTAACACTTAGCTTCTTGTTTTGGAGCGGCATTACCCTCGTGCTTCTCTTCTTGGAGACCAGGTATTCTCCGGACAATATATCGCCCATATATATGAGTTAGCGTAACGCATAACGGAGGGGTCGGTTGCCAACGCGCAGAGTTTTCGTCGGAAATTCCATTATTTTCCGGCGCTGCGCGCACGGTCTTTTCGCTCGGAAAACAGGTCATTCGTGATGTAACCGGTAGACCGTGCTGTTTCCTGACGCTGCACGTCGTCGGTCACCCCAAAAGCTACAAACCTTACCTTTAATGGTTGCCTCATTGACCAACTGCGACACCTAACGGAGGGTAGGCTGCCTACGTGCGGAAGGTTGTCAGCGTAACGCACCCCCCACCGGTTGCCTCCACACATACCGGTACAGTATGTGGACTGCAGCAATTGTCATGCTTCGCTGCACGCGCTTGACAGTCGCTTGCCTAAAGGTTAGCCAGTCACGTGTTGGCTGATTTACGTTGCGCTCAGTATCCTTTCCTTTGTGGATGTGGGACGAAGGTACACGAATATGGGAGTACAGACTGGGCCCTTAATGGCGATGTAGACAACTCGAGGGAGAGATCAGAAGGGCGCTAGCCCGTGTAGCAAGTTGCGGGAGCCCGCACGAGGATGACCTTACTATCGACCTCGATGCAAAGCCTTAATTACATAACTTGATACTAAGCCCTAAGCCCGAGCATCGCCAGACCCCCTTATTATTAATAAGGGGGTTATCAAGAGCACTGCGCATTACGATTGTCACTAGTGATACGTAATGACGAGATTAGAGTGTATTCGCCCATCAAAAATTCAAGATCCAAAAGCGGTACATACCAATTCAATCACGCACCGAGCGCGTTCATACTACGAAATCGTTTTGGTATGTTACGGAAATCGTCGGCGGGATCTGTACTCATAAGCGCAGGCAACCCTTCAATGACCTCGTGTTCACGTCGTTTCACGACAGCAGGCGGCGTCAAGCAGTTGCCCAAGACGGCTTACCAAGTCTCGCCTCGTGAAGTGCAAGAACGACCGGTCCAGGACGAGTCGCGCTGGCCTGCTCGGCGAGAGCCACTGCGAAGATCTTGTATCTGGTCAGTCTTGTTACGAAACTGCCTTGAAGATTCCAAAACGAATTAGCATGCTCATAACGGAATTATTGATGGGCGAATACACTCTATTGAAACCGCCTGCTGTATCAAATATACGTCATCGTTCGAGCTTGTACTCTCACATGTACATAAGGCGCCGGGTGAGCGTCGGAGGTGTCGATCCGTCATCGAGCGCTTCTCCCTTTCACGCTCAGGCAAGCCATCGCATCGCGGTGTTTCTCATGGCTTCTCCCAACCAGCCCGGCGCATCCGCGGCAGAGCTTCGTCCTCCGACGTCAGTAAGTGCCAGGACCGCCAGCGCTCTGGGTATCGATTTAGAAGCAGCAGGGTCTACGTCCTCCACACTTTAGCTGCGTGCAGAGCCACGAAATGGCCTCCGGACCTGGTCAGAGAACAAGCAAACAGGTACGCGAGTCTTGTGCGAAGGTCGTCATAGCCTAGGACACTGAGATGAATTAGCCTGGGCTTCCAGATCTCGAGTCTACCGTATTCACAATCGAGGAGCATATGACAGTCGAGATGCAGGACGGGATCTCTGTGCGCAAGCTCCAGACTGCCTTCGAGCTCGATAGCATCCTATTAGAAGGCCTTCCCTATTCAGCGTCGGCGAGAGACATCGAAGAGTCTTGCGCGACGTTTGGACGGCTTGTCGGCATCGAAACACTGCCCCGTAACTCGTACTTGGTCCAGTTCGCTCGAGTTGCAGATGCAGACTGTGCGAGCAAGGCGCTGCACGGGAAGGTCATCTGCGGCGCGCAGACGACCGTCAGGTTGCTTGCCAGGCAAAGAGCGCGCAGCGATGCCGGCACGACTTTTAATGACGCGACCGTGCGTGTCGCATTCCAAATCCCGACGAAGACTATATATGCGGGATATTCGACGCTCTCTGCAGCGGAGGCCGGGATCAGGAGTGCCACGAAGCCCATACGCCACCACACCCTCTTGGCTGAGATCCACAAGGGAGTCCCGGCAGTCGAGCTCGTCACCGTCAGGTTCTCCGGCCTCCCCATGGATGTTACCCCGGCCGAGGTACAGGGCCTCGGCTCGCCCATCTCTCATATGGTGGAAATCAAAGGCCTCGGCTCTCCGGTCTCCCACATGTACAACAACCTGCCTCGCCTGAGCTCTGCCGAGCGCGTCGAGACTGCCGTTGAAGGCTACGTCTACAAACAGGGGGGGGTTTTGTCCGTGCAGCGGCAGCAAACCCCCTACCGCAACGGCCGATCTGCCATCTGGGTGACTTTCTCGTCCGCTGCAGAGGCGCGGTCAGCTGCTCTAGCTATGAATGGTAGGAAGCCATCGGCCACAGCAGGGACTGATATTTCTGCTCGATATTCGGTCAGCATGACTTTAGACATGCGCACTAGCGTGTACAGTGCGAGACAGCCGGCCTTGGCCGAGCTCGCTCGGGCCGCGCAAGAGTCTGGCGTGCAAGTAACGTTCGTCCCGCGGCAAAACGGCTACGTCATGCAAGCTCGGATGCACGCGCCTTGCGTGGCGCCCCTCGGAAGCGTGCGAAAGGAGATGATACTCATTGTGCGCGGCCAGATCCTGAGCTCGATGGGCCGAAACGTATGGCACCCATTTTTTACGTCTTCTCGCGGGCGAGAGTTCATCCGGCAACTGCATACCCGTGGTATATGCGCATTCGCCGATGCATGTAAGCGTGAGCTGCGCGTAGCCGGCTCCAGGACGCAGCGGGAGGAGGCTGCGAAGGCACTAAGCATCAAGCTTGACTTTCTGGAATCTCAGCATGCGTGGGTGATACCACTCCCTCTGGCTCCCATCGGCCTCTACATCGACAGCGAAGTGACTTCTCTTCGAAAGCGACTCGGTAACGACCGTGTCAATCTTGACGTGCGAAGCCGCGCTTTGGTGCTGCACGGGAGTTTTCAGGAGTATACCGATGCGGTCGGCACCATCTACCGGGCGTCACAGCGTCTCCGCGCTTCTGATTCACCTGACCGTACTCGCAGCTGTCCTGTGTGCTTCGTCGAGATCGCAACAGGCGCAACTCTTCGCTGCGGGCACTCGTGGTGCATTGAGTGCATCCGCCGCTTCATTCTCGCATCTGCAGACAACAGGTCGTTTCCTTTGGTTTGTCTTGGTGACACTGGACGATGCTCCGAACGACTGTCGTGTGATGACGCACGCTCGGTTCTGAACGATAGCGAGTTCTGCAATCTTGTTTGCAGCTCGCTCGCCGCGCACGTCGCCGACAATCCTAACGAGCTCATGTACTGTCCGACACCGGACTGCAAGCAGGTGTACCGCCGAGCGCCCGATCGTAGGACGCTCCAATGCCCTTCATGCCTGCTGAGGTTCTGCACGGCGTGTCGCGCTGAGTGTCATGGCTCCCTCCCGTGCGATGGCGACGATGGGGCATTGGAGCTCGCACAGTGGATGGAGTCGAAAGGCGCAAAGCACTGCCCTGGATGCAGAGCACCCATTGAGCGCACCGGGGGCTGCCACCACGTCGTCTGCAGCCAGTGCAAGACGCACATGTGCTGGGTGTGCATGGAAACGTTCGTAGGCGGAGACGGGATCTATGGGCATATGCGCACTGAACACGGCAGTATCGGTCTGGACGCAGTTTGAGTAACGCTGTATATCCTTGTCAAGAACGCAGCTATAAGTCAGCGCAGAGAAATTGC
This sequence comes from Pleurotus ostreatus/Saccharomyces cerevisiae fusant, assembly GCA_024196135.1. Classification (NCBI taxonomy): domain Eukaryota; kingdom Fungi; species Pleurotus ostreatus/Saccharomyces cerevisiae fusant. The sequence goes on along the minus strand of JAMQCK010000554.1, from coordinate 3,904 downwards.
TTGCCTGTCTTGTATCCCTCGAGCATCTGTTGTTATTGTTGTACATGTTCGGTGTTGTCCATATTGGAGTATGTCTGTTCGAGTAATATCTTCCGGTCTCCTTCGAACCTCAAGTAATCTACTTGCGTGGCCTCATGTACACTGTCTGCGCGAAATCAATTACCTGCCACCATTTCTTGGCAGGTAATTGATTTCTCGCATGCACTGTACAGTATTGTCGGTCGTTCTTCATGATCCATTTGGGAGTTGAGACATACAGCTGCGGACATCACTGATGGTCCTGCCCCATTCAATAAGATCGCCGAGGCGGGCGTTGCGCGAGCTCAGAAAAATATGATGTTTTAAGAAAAAGGTAGGCTTATAATGTGCTTGGCAGGCGAATCAGACATATCCGTCGATCCAGTGCGTCGTCTTGACTGAGAACCCTTCTCGGGGAAGTAGACATACGTCAGAATTACTGGTTTCTGCGGACGGAAGTGTACAGTGGTCGACCTGCGCTGGGCTCAGGTGGCTGCCAGGGCGAAATTGCATGCCAAGGCTTACCATCGCATTTTTCGGAGCCACACAGGCAGTGTGGACCTTTGACTACCTCGGGGTCATCGCTATCGTCGTCCTCTTCGCAGGTCGCCTGCCTGTACGAGATTGTCAGCTCCTCTTCTGACTTGATATCTCGTGTGGAGAAGAACGCCAGGAGGGGCTTGTCCAAGTCACCCTGGGCCCAACTGCATCAGCAAACACGCCGCGGATCAGATATCAGTATAGGGTGTTGCAAGCAGGACATTCACGTTGAGGCTAGGAGGCCCTCACCTCGTTCACATAAACACCCACTACGGCGAGGTTTGGGTCGCAGGAGTGGTTGATTAGTCGGGTAAACTGGAGACAGTCAGCTCGTATGCGGCCAGCCCGTCCTGGTGTAGCATATGGTGACATACATTTCCCCTTCTGAAGCTATCAACGGAGTACATTGGCTCCCAATCAACGCTATGTGATACGTTTCATTAGCCTTTACGGGCTGTCTACGTCCTGGCGTATTGCTTTTTCCACGAGGCCACACCTTTCAGGACTGTCCTCGCGCTCGCCGGCTGGCGGTGGGGGCAAGGCAGGATTGTTTCTACGAAGGAACCAGAAGTCGATGTCAAAGGCGTACTCGTGTAAGCTTTTGATGTGATATCAGCTCGCGCCCACGTCCGCTCATGCTTCGATTGCTCACCTGCTCGAGCTGTCAGATTCTGACTCTTTGGTCAACTCCCCAATGAAAAACCCTATGAATTGCCCTCTCCGAATGTTGCTGGAGCCGTTGAAAACGGCCCATCCTTTATGCACCGTACTCATGACACGTAGAGGCATTGACCTTCCGAGCTGAGCCACCTGAGACATATGATAAGTGAAAGGCAGCTATCATCCGGAAGAGCCCACACACTCGATTTTGACAGGCTGTGGTGCACGAACAAAGCGAGTTGCACTCAAACACTGGTAGGTCGAAGCGCTTCAGAAGTTTCTGATCGTCGTACATGAATGTATCGACTCCGTACGCGTGCGACCATCGACGCTGAAAGACTATGCACTCGCACGCTGCTGAGTCCGAGCACAATCCTTGGCAGCTATAAGGTGAACAGTCAGAGGATTCACAACATGAAACGCATCGTCAGCCTCAACCTGCAGTGTACGCGTTCGCTGGCGCTCGGTCTCGACGCTTCTTCCCCGATATAAGTGTCACCACGCGTATAGACAAAGCTCAATTCTGGGTCTCCACGGGAAGGAATGAGCGCAACGAGAGGGTCAACTGCGCGCGAACGTTAGTATCATGTCACTGTCTGTTCACTCGGCTGTCTCTGGCTCTCAAGGGTCTCCCAGTCGGAGTGAATGTTTCACCTTCAAGGAGTACGACATCTTGGGAATCCATCAGCGCAAGAGAGGAATTGGAGGGACGAGGTCAAGACCCGTTCGGGGTGACAGGCTATATATACTTGGAGAACATCATTGAATTGTAGGCCCAGGAAACCATGCTGTAACGTAACGTGTGACCCATCCGTTCACTGGCACGCGATCCCGCGTATCTGCCTCACTTTCCACGTGTACAATGCACTTGACGAATAAGATCCTGGCCAGGATTCTCACATGCGCATGACAGGGCCATGTATATCACTGTAGAACCTAAACAAAATTCACGGCCGCGCCCTCCTCACGCACAAAAACGCGTGAAAAGTCACGATCCGGCTCGTTCTTGCGAGACTAACGTTGAAAAGCAGACTTTTTGCGTGAAGGCTCACGCACCTCAGACTCACTCGGTGCATGAGTATCATGCGGCGAGAGCTGGCGTGACGAAACGTGGGTCGCGAGGTGCGTGAGGTACCTGACTGGGTGTCACCCATATGTTACTCATCTGAGTTTCGCTATCTCCGTGCCGAGCTCTGCCGCTGATCTTATCGCCGTGTTATCTAGCACGTGCGCAGATGCGTCGGTTGTCTTTTACCATTCACTCGGGCTTTCCGCTGGATGCCAGCTGCAGAAGGCATCATAGGGGCATTCGATTTCAGCTACATACGCGAAAAACTATCTTTTGTATCATCTGTACTATGTACAGGAATGCAAGACCGGCCAGTGCCGCTCAGAGATAAGCGACCCTGATTCGTTGCCGTGTGATGGGCGGCACCACGAGCATCGTATATACAGTAAAATTCCCTTTATGGGATCACCCCCTACGGGATAGCCCTGCTACTGAATATGGATGGGCGATCTTCCGACGCGGGAGGCTGGTATCTTTCAAAATCCCTGTAATCTCATACGGAACAGGTTCATGAGGCAGTCCCCCTGCCAAGATATTCCATACTATATATTGACTCAGTCCGGAGGCTACCGCTTGCTCATGGCCTCCGAGTAGCATGTCTATCCACAATTGTGCTCTGAGTGCACTGGCTATGCCTAAGCGGCATCATAAAGGCCATCTGAGAGCATGGAGTACCACAAGAAAGGACCACGAAATGCCACCGGAAAGCGTAAGAAATCGAAATTTTGCCCTTGATCACGGTCTCCCTATCCCTGTTTGCATGTCCGGTGCCTCTCGCAGCTCTCGTCGGACTGCTTCCATACAGTGAGGCACAGTATGCCTGTTCTGTCTGATACTCTTCGTTTCCATTCTCTCTAACTCTGGAATTCTATACCGCTACCAGCGAAGGGGAAACTAAGACGCGTTCTTCCGCCAGTACGTCCTTCATCCGGAGGCCAGACCATAAGCTTCATGGGATTCCTTCAAAAGCTTGAGGTCAACGACGTTAGGTCTTGCTTATAAAAGCTGGGCTGCTCTATTCTCAGTTTCAGTTGAAGCGCATAACTGGGGTATGGGTGCAAGCGGCGTGGGCCGAACCTTTACAGCTGCGCTCAGATCGATAGTTGCGCGGTTCCTCTTTGGAATAAATCGCCGAAGCGAGTGCTAGGCAGGGTCTTGGGGCCTCAAGGGCCTCACAGAACGATGGAGCGTCACTGAGAACCCCCATCTACATACCCGGTTCGTCATTCCATCCTCCGGCTCGTCAAGAAACGAACGTGCCAAAGGGCCCTACGTGCTCTGACCTATTGTACAGTGGCGGCCAGATCAATTGCGCGCTGCCTTTTTCGGAAAGATCGCCGAGGCGCGTATTGGACGAGCTCGGCGGGCCTCAAAAACTTCATAGAACGGTAGAGCGCCATGGAAAACCCCCATCTGCATACCAACTTTGCGAGGGTGTGCTTTTGATGCTCACAAAACGTGTCAGGATGTGTCATATGGCACTACATGCCCTCACGTACTTTACCCCGCATATCTCACAGTATGTATGCTCGTTCCGCCTGAGACTCCGTAATCCGGAGATTTCCGCCTCGATCTACCGTTCTGTGAGGAAGCCAGATTTTTTCGACCACGTCCAAC